>LGSM01000588.1:0-19077 GCA_001314345.1 Phytophthora multivora
GAAGGTACTCGACACTTTAGTTTCCAAAACTCAACTGTTTACTTATTTTTATTGCGGCAAGCCGCTTTGGTGTAAATGTATGTGGTTAACTATCTAACATAGTAAAACCCAGTAATTACTAAATCAAATGCATCATGGATGGCTCAGAGCCATCCATTCACTTTTCATGTGTCTGTACATCAACTATGTACACGACACCAAGTGTATCCATGTGAGGTTACACCCTCAAGACCCCTTAGTTTAAATCCGACTTGATCTTGGCCAGATCAGTCTGGATCGCGTTCAGCACCGCCCACATGTTGCTGTTGTCGTTCTGGGGGGCTGAATTTTGGAAAGATGTCGTGGCAGCGGCGGCTCCCGCTCGTCGACCACCACTTTCTTTGAACCAAGATGGACGGAGTTCGGGATGCAGCATCCAGCACTTGTCTTTTGTATGCCCTTTCTCGAGGCAACGTGTTGAACTGCATTTCCCGGTTTCAGCGGGCATGGGTTTCGCTGTTGCCGCTTTCTTCTTGTTACTGCTGGGTCCGTTGTCTCTCCCTATCTTTTGTGACTCGGTTGCTGTGTCCCGCGGATTGAAGGATCGAGCCGCGTCAACGAGCCCTTCTAGCGACTCGTACGTCTGCGTCTTCAACAGCTCTTTGAGTTGGCTCGACCGCAGACCTTTCTTGAACTTGATCATCTTGTACTTTTCCGATACATCATCAGTGCGACCAAGTCGCTGAAAATCGTCGATGTATGCATCTAACGAGCGATTTCCTTGGCTACAGTCGAAGAAACTCGCAACCAAATCTTCCTTACAGGAACGAGTCACGAAACGTTGCTTCATCTTTTTCACGATGTGGCTCCAGCGTCGTTGACCTTTGTAGTCTTGGAGTAGCCACTTCTTTGTCTTGCCTTTTGTATGGTTTAGCATCAGCGCTCTGACACGCCAGTCTTGTAACGGGGTGTTACACGAATGTCGTAGCTTGTGTGTGTCACACATGGATACATTTGACGTAAGTCACATATGGGTACATTGTGTGTCACACANCAGTTGAGATTTAGCCTAATAAGAGTTAGTTGCCTTATTTAAGGAACTAGGAGACTCTTGGAGTCCATAAATAGTGAGTTAACGGACTCCTACTTGTTCTTTGTATAAGAACGGCAGTTATTGATACTAACTGGTACTCTTTGAGTAATCGTCTTCCTCTGACGCTAAAGCTACGGCAGCCCCGCTGCAAGTCTACTTGTGCCTGAGCGAGGTAGAGGCCGTACGCGGCATACCACGAGATCATGTTCAGCACGTAGACGTCGATGTCGTCATCGTGGGTCCCTCCATACATAGGAGTTTCCTTTTGCTTCAGGCAAGTTGAAATTCGACTTTCGAGTTCCGCGTTGGTGAAATTTGGGGTGTGGGGTGGAAGTTGGCCCACAACATCCCAGTCAGCATACAATTCGTCATCTGGCACGGCAAGGCCTGGACTATTAGTCGACTGGTCCGTACCATGGACCCTTGACTTCGAACAGTTTGCTGAAGTGACTCCATTTCAGCCCGCAGTGAAGCAACGTCAGTTCGCTGACTTGCCGTCTCTTCGTCACTTCTAACTGCAAAAGTCTGAATCTGGTTGATCACCTCGTGGGGCAGGGCTTGGTTTGCCTTGATCTGCTCCATGTTCTGGTTCTATCGTCGCTCGGTGCGCGTTGCGAACGCAGCAATGGTCTCCGTGAGACTGGTCTGGTCCCGAATCAGCGCGTGCAGCGTTTGTTCCAGCGCTTCCAGGTTGTCCAGTACAAGCCGTAGCCTGCCAACCTCGCCCGCATCGAGTGGTCGGTTATCATCTACTCCGCCGTTCTCGCCCGCGTCGGCCAGTTGGTTAGCTTCTGCCGCGTCGATCTCGCTGCCGACGTCGCTTATGCTAGCGCCTTCCACTTCAAGGTCTACTATGTTGCAAATATGGTGGACCCCGTTCAGACAGGACTTCGTCTAGGGGAACCACGTTGCGGTTGGAGGAAGCGTAGGTGGAGGATACAGGCGGAGGACTTTGAGAGGAACTCTGCCAGGCGATGCTGAACTTGCAGACGTTGTTGGCAGGACTTATGCAGTAGAGAAAAAAATTCAAAGTGTGTATTGTGGGGTTTAGTTTGCTCTGCCTACCGCCGAGGGTCGCGAGATCTTCTCGGGTGGTTTCGAGATCTCTGACTTTAGGGTCGTCCGTTGCAACTTACCTTCACGGAACAGATTAGTTCCGTGATAGATAGACCCAGTGCGTTTGTTAACTAGCCAGTAGTCGGTGGTACAGCAAAAGGCCTCGATGGAGCCCTTCTTGCGAACAGGAATGGCGGTACACACCCACCGGCTCTGCTTATTGCGCGCAAGTTGTCGGCCATATTCCCGAAGAAACTAATTTTGTTTTCTCAGTATACTGATGAGGCTTCGTTCGATACGGTAGCGCCGTCGACCAATACAACACAACACGTAGTGGTTCGAGCATGACAGATGGATCAGCACCTAACTTCGTTCTCCACAGGTCCAGCTCGGCCGTGGCTACCTCATATCGTGCAGCCATCAATTCGCACTGGAGCTTCTTCTTCACCGTATTGTAACAGGACAAGCCCAGACAGGTCCCGTGAACGACAGCAGGTGCTGGCTAACGAAGAACGAAGTGGGTAGCTGGATGTGGATTGGAGCCAAGATGACGTGGCGATCTTGAAGAGGCGCAGAGTGTGCGGCGAGACCAATGACAAGCGAGTGCCGTTTAAAGATACGGGTGTTGTTGATGAGCGACGATATTGGTGGCTGGAATGGGACAAGGACCAAGATCTCGAACAGTACGAGCAGTCGGACAACTGAGACCTAGATGAGCGAGCAGCTGCACGAAGTGGATAAGCAGTCACTTGCGAATTGGACGAGTGAAGCACAGGCTGGACGAACAGCACACAATTGAAATTGCACTGGCGGAGACAAGCGGCGCTGGCGATTTGGCGACGAAGGCAACAAGAGGACGTGAGTCTTCACTGAACGGAGTCGTAGGACCCCAGGGCTAGCGACAAAGAGAACGTACGTTCTCGCCCATCGACGAGCCGAGCGAGAGGACGTAGGTCTTCGCTAAACGGACGAGTGGACAAGCGGACGAAGGAAGGAGCGGTAGTGCGAGAGTGCAGCGTGGGAGGAGCGAGTGTGGGTATCGAGTTGCGAGTGCGTGACGAGTTGCCTATTTGATTGAGCCTCCACCCATAGGTAGAGCAGGCTTTGCGGAGGCAGAGTATTTGAGCGTTGAGTTGAGTGTTGACAGTGTGAGATTGAGATTGAATACAAATAAGGACGTGGAGTTCCGGCGCAGATTTACTGGGCCTACTGGAGTTGTTGTTGATTCGAGTTGAAGAAACCGCAAAAGAGCCCGGCGCGACAAACACAGCAAGCACTGTCAGCTGATGACTCACTGGTAAACAAGTGGCTTTACAGTATCGCCTATCATGGCATCGAGGCGCTCCATTACTTTGGCGGGGGTTGTCTTGCCCACGATATCCTCCGTTATGTCTTCCGCGTCATCATCGGGGCCGAATTTGGCCGCAAGTTGCTCCAGGATCGGGTCCACGTTGATCCCGAGCGGCATCACCCTCAATCACCAAACATCGCACTCTGTCCAGGCCGCCGTTAATAATTGAACGTCCACTATACAGGTCTCGTGGCGTTGCACGACTCGGCCGTCAGCCACTTCGACCCCTATATGCATTGTCAGTTTCTCCACCACAAGATCTTCATCTAGTTTTTGTATCTCCTGGACAAGACGGCGTGTAATCACATCGCAGTCAGCACCTGAGTCTGCCCGCAACGGTACTTCCAGTATGTAATTCAATATGGCCGCACGCTCGCCAAGCTGTATCGTTGATATCACAGCCTTTGTGTGTAAGCGCTGGTTCTTCATGGCATTTGTGCGTGTTAGGGCCGCTTCCTTATCCGCCTCACTAGCGGTAGAGCAATCTTTTACCCAGTGTGCTCCCTTGCATACAAGGCAGCCATCGCGGTGCGGTGCGTGGGGCTTGTCATCTTCCGGGTTGTGCTACTACTGCGCGACTCGAGGCTTCGATAACGATGCTGTTATTTTTTTTTGCTGCTGCTATTGGTCCTCGGGCTATTAGCAGTCTCATACACCTGCTTGAGTTCTTGGGTGAGTCGATGTTAGTGCTGCTGCTCACTGGCGTGTTCAACAAACGCCTTATAAAACGCGATGCCGTCCTTCTTGAGCACAGGTTTGGTGATTGCCAGGCGCTCCTTCTCGTTTTTAGAAATAAAATTAAAAAGTGGAGCAGTTTAAATGGCATCAATTTTCTACTTCAATTCCATCTAGCCCTACGAATACTCGGACTGTACTCTTGCTGGGGGTCCGATGTTGGCATTCTATTTGGGCTGACAGACCTCCAAGTCGCCTATCCAGAAAACTCACGATACCGGTACATGGCCGTTCATTACAAGGTTCCACCCGATGGCCTATGATGACTCCGATCCCGATCAGATTCTCATTTGGAACGGTGAACCAGTACAACTTCTGCATCACCAGATACTCCACGCCATTCTCTTCCATTCGCAGCAGCCCGAAAGCTTTCAGAGCTGATGGTTTGTAGTACAATCTCCCATTCTCCAATTGATAGCCCCCTAAAAGTATAATTCTACTACGAACCCCCAACGCAGTGTCGATACAGCACGGAATTGACAAAACATCAAGCGATTTATGCTTGAACCATACGTACAACAGCGCCCACGGTATCCGAACGGCTGAGATCGTCGAGACGACCACTAGCATGACGATAGCGTGGCAGATTAAGCTCCAGAAGTAATACGAGACAGCAAGAGCGGTGGGTTTGGACTTCTTCAATTCAGACCCATTTAAACCACTGAGAAAAGTTTGGAAGGCTACAGCAGTGACCAACTCGCCAACGAGAGCCGTCTCGTAGCTGAAAAACACTCGTTTGATCCTCAATCTCCACTTCTCACTCAACCAGCGCATACTCTCGAGCATCTCGAACAGAATCAACATTAAACCAGATAGATTGTAGCCCATGGATGCGTATTGCACTCGCCCCATAATTCCATCATTCGAAATGATAAGGAACAAGTCTGTCATGATTCCTTCCACAATCAAGTAAAGCAGGGCTGTTCGTTGATAATTCGTCGCTCCGTGGGCTGATAGTCGTAGCGCTTCCTGCACGAAGACCATCGCTTCTTGTTGATCTAAACTTTCCCCAAGCTCTCCGCATCTCCAGCCAAAGCGGCTACAAGCTATAAACCCCCGGCGGATCGTTAATGCTCGATACACAAGCCAAACTGCACCGGCAATACCGTACCAACACGAGAATCTGTAGCTCGTGCTCCCAGTGTCTTCGGCCAAGAAAATCCCGTTGATATCGAACGTCCCTAGTACTTCCACGATGATGTACGCCGTGTTGTCCAGTGGGCAATACGTGCCGGTCTCGCCCTCGTAGAAGGAATAATACCCGATACTACCGTGATACAAGTAGAGGTCAAATGGGAAACTGTCGTTGACGCATTCGGCTGGCGTCGACTTGTAAGGAGGCACTTTCGAGTCTCCGATCACGTAATTTCCGTGTAAATTATACTGCGGCACAACTGCATGGCAAATGGTCCCTTGGGTAGTCTTGTAGTAGTGTACGGGCTCGAAATTCCACCAAACGCCAGCTAACACGAACGCCTGAACGGGACACACAGCAGTCACGTTTTCTGTCTGCTTTGGGAGCTCGGGGGACACCACGAGGGTCTCGTTCATCTTGTGCGGCATGACAAACTGCAGGTAGCTTCGCGTCTGGAGAGCAAGCGGCACAACTCCCAAGGCGAACCATAGACTCAGTAACATCCGTCGTGCAGTCATACAAGATCCATCGGGAACAGCCATTGACGACCACGTCCGACGCGATCGAGCGAGTATAAAATATGAAAAAGGGTGTGAAGAAGCCCACGCCTGGTCAAAGGTCGTTACACGTTGGTCGAACATCGTTTCGTCATTTTTAAAAATGCAAGAGAACATGCATGTAGTATTAGGTTAATTCATGTCTTGTTTTCGTTCTATTAAAAATAAAATAATATGCAACAATGCAATTATTGCATTATGATACACAAAATATTCATAGGTCTTTATTTTGGTGGTCATCATTTAAAGAAGTAGTACATGTATGCTACCAGGACTCTATAGTTTAATAACACAAATCGAGGACCTCTTAACTAAGGGGTCCTCTAAAATATACGATATTTTACACTTATTTAAATATTTAAATAAAATGGAAGTAAGATGATACTTTAATTTTTCCTCAGACGCCATCATCTCTAAACTCGGTAGGGAAAAATGCTTCTGTTGGTGACGAAACGATTGCATCTGTTGGCCCTGACCAGGCCATAACTCTGGTGGTACTGGTTTTCGAACTACGAGATTGGAAATTGGGTTGCCTTCCGACTCCACCAAGCTTGTGACCAATTGACGTGGCTAAACTTGTGCAGGGACGTTCTTCGATAGGCTCTACTCTATGACCTGAAATGACCCCGATCACAATCAAATTGTCTCGAGGGGTAGAAATCCAATGCAGCTTGGGTAGAACCAGATAGCACGTATCTTCTTCCTCCACTTTCATCATCCCGAACGCTTTTAGTGCTGATTTCTGATAGAATAGTTTCCCATCTTGGAAGCAGTAGCCTCCCAGCATTATCAATCTGCTGCGAGGTCCTAATGCCGTGTCGACGGAGCAGGGGGCCGAGAAAACCACTAACGATCGGTGTTTCCACCACACGTAGGCCAAGGCCCATGGTACGCGTACAGACGCGATGATCGAAAGAATCACCAAGACAACAGCGCCATGGCATGTTAAACTCCAAACGTAGTAGGAAACAGCAAGAGCAGTTGGCTTCGAGCGCTTAAACTCCGACGCATTCAGTCGCGACAGAACCGTTTGAAACACGAGAGCTGTGACCAATTCACCCACTAGCGCAGTCTCGTAGCTGAAGAACAGTCGCTTGATGCGCAGTCTCCACTTCTCCTTCAGCCATTTGGTGCGCTCGAGCATCTCGAAGAGTATCAACATCAACCCCGACAGATTGTAGCCTAGTGACACGTACTGCACTTTCGATACCCAGCCATCGTTCGCAATAATGAGGAACAGGTCCGTCATGATCCCTTCAATAATCAAGTAGAGCAGAGTTACACGCTGGAGGTTGGTCGCATTATGGGCTGATAAGCGTAGACTTTCCTGCACAAACACTATGGCTTCATGTTGTTGAAGAGCTTCTCCCATGGCATCGCATCTCCGACCGTGTCGTCTACATGTGATGAAGCTCCGTCGAATTGTGAGAGAGCGGTAGACTAACCACACAGCGCCGGCAATGCTATACCAGTACGACATCCTCGACTTCGTGCTGCCGGTATCTTCAGCCAGGTAAACTCCATTGATATCGTACGTTCCCAGAACTTCCACCGCCATATAGGACATTCGGTTCTGGGTGCAATAAGTTCCGACCTCCTCTTCGTAGAACGAGTAGAACCCTACACTGGCGTGGTACAGGTAGATTTCAAAGGAGAAGCTGTTGTTTGCACAACTTGAAGGTGCAGTGTGGAACGGGGGTGTTTTCTCGCTTCCAATAACGTAATTCCCATGCGTATTGTACTGCGGTACAACGATATGACAAACGGTGGTGTTGCCCACGGTGTAGTAGTGCGTTACGTCATGGTTCCACCAGACTCCGGCCAGCACGAAGGATTCCACTGGGCACTTTTCATGCAGGTGCTCCGTCTCCTTTGGTAAATCTGGTGGGACTGCTAGCTTTCCTGGGATTCGATGAGGCTTGACGAAGTTGACGTAGCTCCTGAGCTGTAGAGTGAGAGGCAGCACTCCTTGGATCAACCACACAGCCAGCAGAATCCTCTGAACAGTCCACCATCGTGAATATTCCTTCGTCTGGACTCCATTCAACTGGAAGGAGCGATTCCGGATGCTGCTCGGTCGGCGCAGTAGCACTGGGGTGGCCTGGGCGGGAGATATCACATTGATCTTGATCATGAAGAAGCAAAACTACTTGAAACGGACATTATTGTATTGTAGCAATAATGACAAAATATAACGGTAACCACTGAAGAATCGGATGTTGAGATTGACATATAAAACCACTCAAAACGTCCAAAAAGCCGAAAGCGACCTTAACTTGTTTACCCACTTTTTACGACTTTCCTGCCTTGATCTGCTTGGTGAGGTACGCGTGTCTCTGAACTAATTCTGCTCGACGTCTCTCTAGGTCCACGAGGTCGGTCTCGCGCTTCTCGAAATCCTCAATGAGCAACTCGGATTTCGCGAACCCTTCCTTGCTCTTGAGCCGAGCCGCAAGTTGTCGGGCGCCATCTCTGTCCTTCTTCTTGTGGGCGAGCTGGTCGCGGTTGGCAGTCAGAGCCTCCTCGAGCTCCTGCGAGTCTCGTTTGAGCATCTGGCTCTCAGCCAGCACAAACTGCAGCTTCTCCTTGATATGAGTCAGCACCTGCACGGTGCTCGTGGTCTTCTTCCTCAATTTGTGGAGCTCCTCGTTGCGTTCCTCGATCTTCTCGTTCAGCGTCTGGTTTTCGATTTTCAGTTGCTCGAAATCAATCAAGTGCAGCCCTTCCGCTAGCTGCTCCTTGGCGTGCAGTTGTTGCTCCAGTTTCTTCAGATGCGTACGGAGATTAATGTGTTTCAGTCGGACTTTCTCCACGTCTTGGTCTTTGCGGACTTCTGCTGCCTCGAACTGAGCGATGACTCGTTTGGCAATGGGCTTCCCAGTTCTCAAGTTCTCTGCGTTCCTGGCCACTTCTCGCTTAAATTCGAGAAACGCGTCCTGAATCTCCGTCACTTTGGCCTCTTTCTCATCCAGTCGGGCCTGCAGTTCCAGCGCCACCTTGTCGTACTGAGACTGCGCTGTAGCCATTTGCACTTTGGCTTCATGCACGCTACGCAGACACTCGAGGTATCTCTTGGCATTCTCGCTGGCGTTGGCCTTGTCCTCGCGTTTGGCATTGCCGGAGGTTGTTGCGTCACTTGAGGCGTTGGTACCTGCGCTGTTCTCTTGGTTTTTCTGCATTAGTGCAGCTATACGCCGTTGCAATCTGCACAAGAACAGTAGCATAAGCTCTAATAAAGGAATGTAGCCAAATACGATGCAATGTCAGCTTCTACGGACTTGGTGTTGCGTTGCTGGAGCTCGTCGCGAGTTTCTGTAGCCTCCGAAATGGCTACACGTAGTCTTCTGGCTTCTTGCCGTGCATCTTCCTCTTCGTCCATCTCTTCCGCATCATCGTCATCCTGGTCGTCTTCTTCTTCCTGTTTGTGCTTCGACACTCGACGGATACGAGCCACAGAGCTCTCCTCAGCCATCTCCTCGCCCTGGTTCCCCCGCGCCATACTTCAAGTGTCGTTTCGAAGCGAACATGGCTACTTTTCTTTCAGCTGTAGCCATGTCTTGACCAATCAAAGCAAAGGTTAGAATGATGGTCCTTGCCATTCCGCATTGTTGCACGAGTCATGAGCGGTCTCTACGTGCGGCCGCTGCTGGGTCCATGCGGGCCGCTACGAGCTGTCAAGAGCCTCAGGGGAAAGTCGAACGCCAGCGCACGATGGGTGAGACGCCAGTGGAGCGACCCCGTGGTGAAACAGGCCAAGCGCGAGGGGCTCCGCTCGCGCGCAGCCTTCAAGCTGCGCGAGCTCAACGACGTGCGTCCTATACATTTATCTCTCCCCATGTATTATCCGTGGTTCTGTAGCTAATATTTAACCATTTTTCGTAGCGCTTCCAACTGCTACGTCCAGGTGATCTGGTGCTGGACCTTGGAGCAGCACCCGGTGGGTGGACACAAGTGGCTGTGGAAGCCACAGCTACCAAGGGTAAGAGCACCAAGAACCCGAGCGTCGTGGCTGTGGATCTCCGGCACTTCGACACCGTGGAAGGTGCCTCCATCGTAGTCGGAGACTTCCGGCAGGCGGCCGTGAGGAAGCAGCTCAGTGAGGCGTTCAAGGGCAGAAAGGTGGACGTCGTACTCAGTGACATGGCTCCGTCCTTCTCCGGCAACTTTCTCACGGACAGCCAGCAGCAGCTGAGACTGTGCCACAACGCTCTCAAGATGGCTGAGCTCTATTTGCGGCCGGGAGGCAACTTCGCCACCAAGATCCTACGCTGTGACGGGTCCGAGGACTTCCGAGCAGAAGTTAAAGCAGCTTTCGATGTGGTCAAGGCCATGAAGCCGCAGTCGTCGAGACCAGAGTCGACTGAAATGTTTATGGTGGCCAAAGGGTTTAAAGGAGTGCAGGCGACCGAAGAGCAATGAGAAACTGTAAGCATACGTACTCGTCAACAGCATATATCCCTGTTCACATCTCGTCTATTCAATTTTCAGGCTGTACGGAACTCGAGACGGTAAGGGGTCGTGTCGTGTGCGCAGCGGTGGGGGTCGGCCTCTTCGATCGAGACCGCCCCGTTGTAAACATGCAGGTTTGTCGAAAGGAGAATGGAAAACGAAGCTCCGCTGGACAACACACGACTGGGTGGTGGCGAAGTTCCACCCTATGTAGAACCGACTGGACGGTTAGTTGAGGTCCTGGCCCAGCCGCAGCGCCAGCAGCGTGTCGTTGTACTGGTTGAAGGCGTCCTGGATGTCGTCCTGCAGCTGCATGGCCAGCGGGATTAGCTCGATGTTCACGTTGCCGCCGATCTGGGCCGACGCTGCCACGCGCGGCTGCAGCACCTTCACGGCGTGGATCATTTCCTGCAACTCCGTGTCCTGGCGGACGTCACCAGCCGCGTAGATGATCTTCTGCAGCAACTGATGCACCAGCTGCTCCACCTCCTGCAGGTCGGCGTCGTTCAGCGGCTCTGCGTCGGCAGCATTGGCCAACGCCTCGCGTTCCTCTTCTTCCCAGCGCTTGCGCGCCTCGGCGTACGCCTCGCGCTCGCAAATGTCCTGCGTACGGAGGGTCAGGTTCAGGAAGCGGTCCATGTGGATGTTCAGCAAGGCATCCGGCATCTGCGTCAGCACCTGCGTCATGTAGCGGTTCATCTCCTTCTCACGTTTGATGATGAACTTCTCTTCCTGGTTCTTGCCGATCATGGACGAGAACGGGTGGCGCTTGGGGAAGCGCGGGAACCACGGCGCACGCTTGCCACGGCGGCCGGAAGCAGCGGCCTTGAGCTCCTGGTGGAGCGCGTTGAAGTCGTTGTAACGACCCCCCACAAGCCAAGCCGTCTTCGACTGCTCGAGGATGTCACGTCCCCACGTCACACGCAGCACGTACTCCGTGTACTCATCGCCCCAGTTCTGATCCTGCTGCTTGCGGTGACCCAGCATCGTGCACGTCATGATGCCGCCCTTGTACGGGATCGGAGGTCCCGTCGGGAATTCCTGAATCTTCTCAACCGGGTTGATCAAATTCTCGTCATCAGCCGACATCACCGGGCCAGCAGGGGCCTCACCGCCCTCACCGAAGAGGTCACGGCCAGCCTGAGCAAGCTGCTCCTGGCGAAGGGCGTCGCCAGCAACGGCCTCGCCCTCGATCTTCGCGTTGTCGCCAGCAACCCAACTCATGTCAGCGTTCTGGAGTGACTCCTGCCCCACCATCGCACCAGCGACACCCATAGAGCCAACAGCGCCGATCTGACCGGCCTGGCCGGCCGACGCCTGCAGCGGCTGCACTGAGCCAAGCGTAGCAGGGCCGTTGCCAGCAACACCGGCCACACCAAGTGCTCCGAGAGCAGGAACAGTTCCCAGCGTACCAGCAGTGGCAGCCTTCCGCTGGGCCTCATCGTACGCGTTCAGCTTACGCAGGGCAGCAGCCTCAGCATCATGTGCCATGGACGCATCCTGAGCAGCGGCGGCGGCATCCTGAGCAGCCATAGCGGCAGCGAGGGAGGCGGCCTGAGCGCGCTCCACGGCAGCCTGGCGTCTGGCCTCCTCGCGGCCGACAGAGCGACGGTAAGCACGCTGGATAGCGGTAGCCGCACCAGCACGCTTCAGCTCCAACTGGCGCTGGCGCTCACGCTCCTCCTCTTCCTCCTGAACGCGACGCTGACGTTCCTCCTCCTCGTGCTGCAGTCGCAGTTGCTCCTGCTCGGCAGCAAGTCGTCGGGCCTCCTCCACTGCCAGGCGAGCCTTGCGGATGTGGTGCAGGCGCTGCACGAAGTGACGCTGCGCCTGGATGGCGTAGAACGCCGTGAGCCAGCGCTTCTTGGCTGACTTCTTCTTCTCGGCCTCAGCACGAGCGGCTTCCTCTGTCAGCCTCTTGCGCATCTTTTCATCTTCCAACTGGGCGAGACGCTTGTCTGCCTGCTTTCGGCCAAACTTGCCACGCACAATGGACTGGATCTTCACGGCCGCAGCGTTCTGCTCGGCAAGCTTCGTGGCCATCCGCTCGCGGGTCTGCAGCAAAAGCTTCTTAAAAGCGTTTGAAGCGAGGACACCACCAATAGCCATCTTCCAGTGCTTCTGGGCGAGCGCTTTGCGGCGCATCTTGAGGCGGTGCGCGTTACGAGCGCGGATGAACTGCTTGCGAACGGCAAACATGCGCATCACAGCCTGCATCTTGACGACGGCCGCCTTGCGTCTTCTGGTGTCCTCCAGTAGCCACAGGAACGCACGCTGGGCGAGCACCTTGGCCAGGGCATAACGCCAGCGACGACGCGCAAGCCACTTACGAAGGCGAGCCACGATCCATGGCCCCATCTTCTTCATATCGACCTTCAGCAGCGCATCCAGCAAAGCAATCTTGCCCGTCTTGAAGAACACTTTCGTGCGACCGAGACGGTAGGCATCAGGCTCCACGCGGAACGACCACAGCACGGCCTCCGTGAAGGTACGATCGTTGTACGCGTCGAACATGGGTGTGACCGACGGGGGCAGCACAGGCTTGTAAATACGGCAGATCTCCTCGTACGCCACACGGGTGGGGAGACCGACCTTAAGCAGCTCACAGGTAGCGAGCATACCGGAGCAACGCAGCTGGTCCACAACATAACCGTGGTCAAACACGCCAGGAGACATCGTCGGGTTCGGCTTGATACACCGAATGAAGTTGCAGCGCGTCGCGTTCAACGTGTCCGTCAGCTCCTGCATCTGGTCGCAGAACTTGGCCGACACACTCTGCTTGTGCAGCTGGCTTGTGTTGGCGGCGCTTCCCATAGTGTCCAAGTCCAGCTTGGACGAGAACAACTCCTTGATCAGCGAGGACTTGCTCGACGTCACAAAGTCCTCCAGGTCCTTGGGAATCGTGTCGTTGTTCTTGTCGATGAAGTTGCCAATCGTGTACGGAACGCGCGTGGCAAAGTGCTTGACAATAAACTCGTACTTCTTGTCCTTCTCATGAGGGGGCAAAAAGTGCGGGTGACTCGAGTGCGTCTTGTGCAGTGTGGCATTCCACTTCTCGTCGGACGGCTTAGGCATCTTCGCCTCCTGGTCCAGCAGCGGCAGAATACCGTTCGGCTTCTGCGAGATCAGATCGATACACTCGCGGTTATCGGGCCACACGATCTTGCCGACCTCGATACCTTCCGCAGCGAACAGTTCCTGCTCAGCAATGAAAACCTGCTGGTTGAATGTTGCCTGCAGAGCCTCGTTGGCGTAGTTGATCAGCAGCTGCTCAAAGTCGTTCTCCTCGAAGGACTCGAAGCCGAAGATATCCAGCACGCCAATGAACGGCAGCGAGCTGTCGCCGTGGCCAAGCGAGCTGTTGATCTTGTACAGGATCCACTTGAACAGGTGGTTGTACATCGACTTGGCTATGGCGTCACGCACGTAGCTTCCCTCCTTCGCCGAGCGCTTAATCGTAAAGTTCTCCGTGCGCGTCGAGATCTCGCGCGTGGTAATGACGTGCAGCAGGTTAGTGCTGTCCACGCCAAGCAGCTCCGCACACGACGCCACGTATTTCTGCGCCTCCGGAGTGACCTCGCCAGCGTCACCCTCCGCCGTCTCTCGGTCTTTCAAGCGGATGTTACCCAGGTGCAGCAAACCCGACAGAATCGTCCAGACCTGCTTCTGCAGTCCAGCGTCAATGTTCACGGACGTCAGCGCACTCGCCACTTCGTCGAACAGGATCTCATCGTCCACGTTCGGGTCCGACACGCAGCCGCTCTGGTTCAGGTAGTCAAAGTTGTTAACAGGCTCCAGCTTCAGCTCCTTGGTCAGCGCGCTATCCGCTCCGGACAGCAAAAAATAAAAGATGTGGAAGTTGCGCTCCCCTGGGATCTGCGCCACCACGCGGAACTTCTCGAGCAGGTACGTCTCAATGAACGCTCCGGTCAGCGTGTTCTCACCAGGTTTGAACTGCAGCTTCATGAACTTGCCGAAACGCGACGAGTTGTGGTTGCGCAGGGTCTTGGCATTGCCGAAAGCTTCCAGGATGGGGTTTGTGTCCCACAGTCTCTTGTCCAGCTCCAGCGCAATGTCCTGCTGGGCGGCGCTGCCCTTGTTCGCCGTAAAGGCCAAATGCTCGCGAGACGTCAAGTACCGAAGTACGATCTTGGACGTTTCCGTCTTACCAGCTCCTGACTCGCCTGAAATGACAATAGATTGGCACTGAGCGGGGGTGCGCAGCGCCATCTGCTGGAAAGCCACCTCTGCAATGGCGTACGGGTGCGGGGGGCGGTCCCCCATCTGCGTCTTGATGTAGTCCGTCACCTTCGGCTCCACCGTACGTACCAGAGGGTTCACAGCGATCAGTACGTTGGCCATGAGCGTGTACGGCCTCAGGTTGTCCATCTTGGAGCGTACGTAGAGGTTCTCGAGGATACCAGCCTCGTGGATGTAGTAGAGACTCGTCATGTCGTCCACGACCCGCGGGTTCACCTTGTACAGGTCCCCAATGTCTCTCATGTCCACTTTTTCCTGGCCGAATTTGCCATTGACAGTCAACACCATGCCCTGCTCCGGGTCCTCCGCTGGCTCGTAGCGCACGATCTCCACCACACGCCACACGCGCTCCGGGTCGGGGATCCAGATGTGGGCGCCGATCTCCACGGGCGTGTGCTGCAGAGCCGCCACTACCTCCAGCGTGTTGCGGCGGCGTGCAGAGTTCTGCGCGCGCTTCTTGTTCTCGAGCACGAGGCGCTGCGCGATGCTGAGGTTGGCCTCGTCCACAGGCGCCGCTCTGTGCCGCTGAAAGCGGTCGTAGGACGGCAGCGCGCTGGACGGCGCCATCTCCACGCGCGGCTTCGACATGGGGGGCTGGAGTCTTTCGCTCGCCTTGGTCGGATTGCGTTCTGACTCGATCAAAAAGAGGAGAAGGGGGTGATCAGCTACCGGTTCACTATGTGGTTTTTTGTTGTAATTACGGTATCATATTTCTGTACTTTATTCCAGTCTCCAATCGATGCAATTATAGATCTGTTGTAGGATACCCGTGACCAATAATTGACATTCTAGATGGATGTTGGGATTGGCACCTAAACTTCGGGCATAATCGATTTGACATTCACTCACTCTGAAACAGATTTGAGATTGTCAGGTTCGAGACTTCGGTGGTGACTTTGGACGTGACTCTCTCAGAGGACATTGAGCGACGACTCCTCCTTGCAGTTTTACCCGGAGCGTGCACATTTAACGGAGCAGAGCGCATTCCACACCTTCGACAGAACATGGTGGGACTCGGTGCTGGTTCGAACAGCGGGCCAGCTCGGGGCCCCGCTGCGGGAGTGACACTGGAACAATCTATTCCCTTCGTGATGCTGAACGAACCAAGCAAAGCTACAAGAGCCCAAGACAACAAGCGAAGCTGAATGTGTCGCTCACTTCCTTATCGCTGGGAAGGTTACCCTAGCTACTCCTGCAACAGCGGTGACAGCTTAAAGGAGTCATTTCTCTTGAGCTATTTGCCCTTCCGGGCCTTAGCTGCCTTCCTCTTGGGTTGAGCTCTCTTCACTCTCTTGGCCTTAGGTTGGGCCTTCGCGTCCAGCTTTTCTTCCAGCTTTGGCTTCTCCTCCTCGCTTTGTTCGCTCTGGAGCCTCTTCACCTGCTCCTTGAGCTGCTGGTTCTGCGCAATCAGCTCCTTAATCTTCTTCTCCAGTTGGGCGAACGGCTGGCCCATCGGCTCAGGCCCAGGCTCCACCTCGTCTTTGCGTGCCTTCTTCTCGGTTGTCTCGATGACCTCCTCGTGTGTGTCATCTGCGCTGCGCTTCCCACCAGCGCGCGATGGAGCCTTTGGCTCGGCGTTGGCGCTGGCCGATCGAGTCTTGCGGGTTCTGCGAGCCATTTGAGAGAGATGACACTATTACTGCTTGTGTGGTCGAAGGGAAATCGGAGTGTGGCAAACGGCAAAAGCAACCCGAGAGG
Organism: Phytophthora multivora; assembly: GCA_001314345.1. NCBI lineage: Eukaryota > Oomycota > Peronosporomycetes > Peronosporales > Peronosporaceae > Phytophthora > Phytophthora multivora. The sequence continues at coordinate 16,314 of LGSM01000588.1, forward strand.
AAATGTAGCCATTTGCAAGTTGAAGTGACAAATTTTATCAGCAACTTTTAGCAAAAATGGTATTATAATTCGTTTCTTTGCCAAGGGACACCAGGAATCGGAATGATCCAAACCGTCCAGGATGCAATGCGAGCACGTACTGATCACCCTTATTGACCGTACAGCGAAAGCTACTCGCGGTGTGGTTTGCTCTCGGTGTGGTGCCGCTGGTTCTGCAACTGCGAAGCTACTCTTTATTCATCAAACCGCACACGATGCCCGAAATCCTAGTAGCGTCGCCAGATCTACCAAAAGAGACAACAAACCTGACGGAGGTGTGTCCTGTTGAAGCTTTTGTGCTGGCTGGAGTCTGGTGGAATTTCGAGGCAGCTCATTACTATGTGGTTGACAACGGCATCCTTTGCCATGCGGTGATGGCGCAGTACAATTCCCATGGCAACTACTTTATTAAAAAAGGTGTTAAAACAGCACCATTCCACACGACCCCATCCAGTTGTGCCAATGACAGCTTCCCCTTTTGTGTTTACTCCTATCATGCCAGCGTCGGCTTCTATTCGCTTTACGAACAGGAAGCGGGGAAGTATTGCGCTCAAGATCACACCGCGTATATCACTGTGGAGGCTTTCGGAACTTACGATATCAACGGATCTTTATTGGCAAATGACACTGGAAGCACAGACCCCAGAGTCTCTTATTGGTACAGAACTGTATGTGTGATCTGGATAACGTATCGCGCTCTTATGATCCGTCGGAGCTTTGTTTATTGCCGACGCTACGGCATGAGGTGTGACGAAATGCATGAAAACCTGCAGCTATCAGAGGTGACCGTATTCGTGCAAGAGAGTATGCGTCTATCCGCTCACGGGGCAACCAACTTCCAGCGAGCAGCTCTGCTCTATCTGATCGTGGAAGGCATCATGACCGACTTGTTCCTCATCGTTGCAAACGATGACTGGCTTACCAAAATCCAGTGCGCGTCGTTAGGCTACAACTTGTCTGGGCTGATGCTGCAGATGTTTGAGATGGTCGAGAGAATGCGGTGGCTGGATGAAAAATGGCGAATGCGGATCAAGCGACTGTTTTTCAGCCACGAGACAGCTCTAGTGGGGGAATTCGCGAGTGCTCTTGCGTCTCAGCATTTCCTCACGGGGTTAAACAAGTCCGACTTAAAGCGATCAAAGCCAACAGCTCTTGCGGTATCTTATTACTTGTGGAGTTTAGTTTGTCACAGTATCGTGGTGGCAATTGTAATTGGGATCATCGCTTTTGTGCGAGGTTTGTGGGCATTATCATTTGTGTGGCTGAAGCATCGGAATTTTACAATATTTTCCAAGTCTTGCAGCGTGGACACGGCTCTGGGTACCCGCAGTAGAATCAATCTGCTTGGAGGCTATGTCTGGGAAGGTAATGATCTGTACTACACGCCAGGATCTCTGAAGGCGCTCGGAGTAATGAAGATGGAGGAGAATGGAGTGGAATATTTGGTCATGCACAAACTGAACTGGTTCTTCATCCCGATAAACAATTTGATCGTAGTTGGGGTCATCTCGGACCAACGGGTCGAACCCTGCAAGGAGCGACGTTGCACGGGCATTGTCAGCTTTATTGGTAGATGCTTGGGGGGCGAATCGAACCTGTCGATAAACCGCCGTCGTTCCCGAGTCACAGTCAAAATCTTGGTTGCGCCAGAAACTAATTTTTCTTAATTCATCAGCTTAAAAGAAATGTTCGTCCACTTATTCGTAGGGGGCAAACTACAGCCATGTTCTTCACCACTACGAACGGATATTTGCCATGAATCATGGAAACGAACGCTCAAGGTGGCAACAATTTTTGTATTCGATCACTCTTTCCGTAGCTAACTGAGTCACCTTGCACCAGGCATCCAGTCTGGAGCACGGTGCTGTTTGCTGCACAAGCAGCAATAGTTTTGCCCAAGTTTGATTGCTTCAACACACCCCGTTCGATATAGCCCGGCGCTTTTCAGTGTAAGCAACACAACAATCGGCTCATTTAAGCAACACACGACAGTCAAGGAGTGAGCTGCAACTTCGTGTATGCAGAGTATACATGTACTTCAGTCAGTCATCCCGAAAATAAAACATTATTTTCGGATACAATTCTTTATTTTCGGCATCTCTGTATAAATTATCCGACATTTATGTGGCCAAGATCTAAAATTCGGTATTGTATTTCTGCTCGTCCTGCTCCAACCATTAGTTGTGGCCAAACGTTTCGTTCTGCCAGCGCAGCTTTGCCGCAAGACCTCACTTTCAAACAAGTTCCACAATCGCCACCACTCCCCGTTTGCACCATGACCGACAATCTCCTCGCTACCCCTGCTCCTAAGCCTACGTTCTCCCCCAGGCAGATTGCTGCCTTCTACTTTAAGCCCTGCCTGGATGAGGAGGGGGAGCTCACGGGCTACTATGCCTGCAAGACCTGCGCAAAGCGCCGAAAGCACTCGCCTAAATCGGGCTACACCAATTTGGTGTCGCACGTGCGGGTGGCTCACCCTAACTACGAGAGCGACATGCGCGATGCCAGTGTCGCTGCAACGGGGACGCTACTTCCGTGGGTCACCCAGAAGGCCTCGAACCGCTACGCGTGGTTGCATTGGGTTGTCACTGGCAATCTGCCGCTGGCGTTTTGCGAATCCAAAGAAACGCGACAGTAAGTATTTACGAATTTGCTTTGGTGATTTACATATTAGCTAATTTCATTTTCAACGCAGGTACTCGAATCTAAATCCCATCTCGGTCGG
>LGSM01000589.1:0-19385 GCA_001314345.1 Phytophthora multivora
GGTTATGATCTGCCAGCGTCTCGATCGCGGATCGTCGAGTCTTCAGGCATCCATCTTGGGCCGGTCTTCCACCCTGATCTCAGTCGGACACTTCAAGCTGTCAACGGTCCCAAGCTGATGACGGCAATCGCCAGACGGGTATCCAGATTCGCTGCTCACCCGTCGCTCGAGATCACCTTCCTTCGGTCCGATTGGTCTTGATCCCTCCTTCCCCGCTGGCAGTCCGGATCATCTTGGGAGTCACCTTCCCGGTGTCGTCTACCATGTCATGATCTGGGGTCATCCACTTCGGATCTTGTTCTCAGTATGTCCCCTGTCGCTCGATTCGACTCTATCTTCCAATCACAGGCTCCGCGTTGCCTTTCTCGGAGTTTCTTATTCGTGTTTCACCACAAGTACGAAGAAGGACTAGATCGCCTATAGCTCAAGTGGCTGGACGCTTTCCACGCTTTGTGGTGTGTATTTCTACCGGACGAGCTGGAGCTGAGCTGCCGAACGTCGGTCAAGTATTGGGTCGGTTCGCGGGCTGAGTGTCGACGGACGGTTGACGTGCCATGTGCGTCGTCCGTGGATTTTGGGCGTTCCTGTCGTTGTTGCTGTACGCTATTTTCTACACGGTGGTTTATATCTATGAGATTGTCGAATGGAGTTGCTGGGGAAGCTCTGGAGTGGGCTTACTACTGGTGACCCTGAACTATCTTTCGGCCGAAGGAAGTATGACCAAAGATGGCGGTCTCACGTTCGACGAAGAGAGCGGAAAAGCGAGCAGTGCGGTTGTCGCGGCCGGCATGGCCAGTTGTCTGTTGCGGTGGTACGAGTCGACGGCGGGAGGAAAGTCGCCTATGCAAATGGCTAGTGATCGGTACGCTAAGTGGTGTAAGAACTTGGAGGAACAAGAGCAAGCCGAACGTCTGAGTGATACGTTTTGGCGCCAAGATGGATGCGTCGGGCCGAAGCGACGTGTGCAAACCCTGAGTGAGACCTTCGTCGAGCGCAAAGTTATCCACGATCAAGTCCTGCGGGACCTACGTGCTGCTGCCGCTCGACGTGGGCGTCGAGTTTCAGTCGGGGAGGATATCACGAGTGAGAACGGTGGACACCGTCTGGGTCGCGCTCCGTGCCGTCTCTCCTCTCGTAACCGTACTGATCAAGATCTATTTTGGGAGGATCAACTTGGAGAGGATCCGATACTGGATGAAGAGTTGGAGTATGCGACAAGAGCCTCGGTTCGCGAAGAAGGATGAACAGGCGCTCTCACGGGGAAGTTCTCTGGGCGCACGTGGTCCCGCTGCAAAGCCCGCCGCGTTGCGTAACTGCTGATGCCGAGGATGGAAGACACGGAGCGTCTCGCTCGGAAGGACGGCTTGCTGAGTATACAAGAAGGAGGGGCGTGAGGTACCGCGAGGAGGTACCGGNGTTCCTCTACAAACCGACTGTTTACCGTCTCGTCCAAGAGCACGCTCGCGACACCGGGCTAGTCGCGTTTTACATGACGTTTCAAGTTGGAACAGGGTCTTAAGACCAGCTACCAATTGGCTGGTAATTTCAGTGCACGACGGTGGATTTTGCAGCACTGGGAAAGTGAAGACGAGATTTGCTTCTGGGAGATAAATTTAACACAGTCCATCGAGAGGAAGAAATAAGCACCGAGCGCGAACGGAGGTAGCTCCGGAAGCGGGAACTGCTTCTCTGATAAGGAATACCGGGATTTGGTGTGTCACTTTGCGAACGTTGCGAATTACCTGCACCTGCCCGCTGTAGTACCGCATCCTGGCCTTACAAAGGCCCAAATGAGCTATCATTTCCTCAGTGCGAACATACAAGTAATCATGACGTATTGAGCACGGGAATACTGACTTGCTACTACGTGTAGAAACCCCTTCACTTCGTTGGCGAGGTCGAGGTATATGTCGTCGCAGTTGAGCTCATCCGTTAAGAGATCACCGTAGACTATTTTTCTCCAGGTCAATAGCGTCCCAAAGGCGTCTGCACTCAGCATCACACTCGGTATCAGTCTCATTATCTTTGTCAAAGCTTGAAAACGTTCGACAGCCTATGAAGAGCACTTTAACTCCATCAGGACTCTCGAATCACTTGGCTGGTTTTCGCATGTAGAAAACTGCAGACATTGCACGTGTCCATTCCTGCCCTGGAGACTTTTTTTCCAATGCCCACCCCAACCCACCGACGCAGTCAAACTCACTCCAACTGCTGAGATCTCTCGTGACATTCAGTCTCAGGTTCAAGAGCTCGTAGAAATAATGATATTTCTGATAAGCTAATGAAGTGTATTGCTTCGAAGTTATGTCCACTTGGCAAACTTAGCTCTACTGTCTTCCTCTAATTTGTTGTAAAACTTGTCGAGTGCAGAGCGAACTAGATCTGCAAAAACTGAACACGAGCTGACGGATCCCGGGAAGTGCAATTTAGCTTGGACGCAAAGACTTCCCACAATCTCTTCTAGTGTTTGGTTGGCCGGGGTGTAAGAAGACTTGATCCCTGCACGCGTTGATGTAGAGATACTAATGATTAGCTCCCCACTCCGGAGGTCAAGGTCAATATCAAAGGGCTCAGGGGAATAGGACAATTCCCGACGTGATCCGAGCGTGTTGCCACCATTGCCGATATTCCCCCACGTCCAGACGTGTCGATCGAAACCTTGGCAAAACGCACTTCGCGACAGAATATTGGCGTGGATCAAGTGAATTGTTGCCACCGACAAGTCACTCAAGGCCACAAGATCGTCTTGGCAAGGCCCCCATCTTAGATGCTCTAGACCTCTGTGGTGCACGGGGTGGACTTGCCGTACTAGCATCCAAAGCGCGACGGAGATATCGTCCATACCTCTTAAACCACGCAGCCACTGACGGTTCTTAGACACGAATTGTGCGCCGTCCATTGATAGGAAGAAGTTGGCACCAAGAGCAAACGGAGGGAGTTCACTTAATGGGTAGACTTCTCTAGGAAGGAAGTGGGGGGAGTCTGGCTCTCGTATTGGACGCGATTTCAATCCGTTTCCGATCTTGCGTACTTGGCCTGCATAGAACCCCTGGCGAGACCCCAAACCTCGCAGCCAAGCAGCAATTTGGTCCAAGCGGAGATAAATGTCATCGTCCGCGATCATTACGTATTGTGCCTGGGAGTACTTCGTAGCTGCAAAGTGGAGGAATTCCTTCGTTTTGTCCGCCAAGCTGGTGTATTTGTCGTCACAATCCAACTCACTGGTCAATAGATCCCCATACACCTGCTTTTCCAGTCCGATAGCTTCCCACATGCGGCGTAACTTGGCATCTTCAGTCGAATTAAGAGAACTTTCATCTGGAACAGAGGCGTACGGCCGGCAACCCAAGAAGAAGATCTTCACCCCGTGCGGAAGCACCGATTGGCTCGCCCACGTCTCTCTAATAGCCTGTCGGAAGGGGAAATGAGAAACTCCAGCTGTTCTCACGCCTATGACCATCAATAGTTCGCTCAATTGTGTGTCGTTCCCTTCGATACCTCGAATCTCTACGTCACGCTGGAGACTTTCAAGAGTTTCTTGGTCTGGCTGATGTCGCTGCCGCTGTGCCCACTCCACAAGTGACATTTTGTATCCGTTTCGTATCCTTTCGCCACTCTTTTGCAGCTTTCGAGCAATATTTGCATTAAATTCCGCTTGGTCCACCACCTGGAAGGAAACTGGCGGTGACATGATCCGCGTTAGCGTCCCGGTAGAACCATCAGGAAGCTCCAAATAGGCTCGAAGGGTGTAGTTTCCTAGCGAATAAAACCGGATAGGGCGATCGCTCACTCTGAAACAGGAAATGACCGCTCCATTCACTTCGGCACACAGTTTGGCGTTGTCTAAATCGTCAACAACCAGTTTACGCCCAGGAAGCGCGTCAATTTCCACTTTAAGCAGGACAGGAGCGACTTCGATGGACCCTTTGACCGGGTAGAGGATGCTGACACCGCCAACGATGCTGTTCCATCGGTTATCGGACGACTGAGTGTCAGGACTGCCTTGGGGAAGACTGGGCTGCGAGTAAGAGAGGCCACTAGTGGCTGCAAACAACCAGAGCAGAGCGATCTTTAGTCTCGTACGCATGGAAAGCAAAATTAAAATAGGAAATGTTCTAAAAAGTTATCCTATAGATTTGCGCTTTGAAAGATTATTATTTTTTTGGAACAAAACAAGTTGGATTTTCACTCTGGTTAAAGCAGTTCGCCGGGTGAAAATGCCATCCGTGATGACCCTGAGACGGATGCAGTACGTATCAATCGGCGCGGAGGTGAAGACGACCCTATTACGGCCGCTATCCTTTTTGATAATGCGATCGAACGTCCACCCGTTACGTTATCTGTAGAAGTCAAAATTCGTTCCGATGAAGGCGAACGCTTTCATGAGTTGTACGGTCAAATGGACATTTGCTTCGAAGTAAACAGCACTTCGTTTAGCTGTTCGCCTGCCGGGGACATACGGAACAACAATAAAATCCAGACGCTCGGTCAATTTCAAGTACGGTTCTTCTTGAGTGATGTATAGACGACGAAGTAGAACTGGTAGGCCGCCAGTACTGGCTTAGAGAGAGCGATTTTCTATCAAACTTACTTTCGTGCCTTTGCACAACATACGAAGAACATGAGCCAGAAGAGTGCAACAAAGTGTGTATCATTGATTAATTGTTAGTCAAAAGATCAATCAAATCCGCGATCTTTTTTGCAAGATCGTGATTGGTTCATTTGAATTTATAGATCTTCAATTTGCGATCTTCCAGCAAGTTGACAAGCTAAAACAGCGATGCGTCGCCTGCTTGTTCTCTTGCTGCTTTACTGGTGCTGCGCTGTCGCCTCCACCGCCAACAATGCAGATGTCAGTGCAATACCCCAACAGGAGGAGCTGCTAAAGGGGTTGCGGGTGGTGTACCCGGAGCCCAACGTGCAGTACAAGTCCCCGGTAGTTTTCCGGTTTCAGCTTCTAGCGAACGATTTCAGGACGTTGGTGGCTGCGTATGCTGGTACCCGCTGGTTGTGCCTGCAGCTGGACGACACCTGGAAGCGTTGTCTTTCGATTGAAAGCGGCAGCCTCGTAATTGAAGCCATGGAGGCTGGCAATCACACGGCGCGCCTTGTCATGTTGGACTCGTCGAGTCCAGACACTGGAAGGCGGTTGATGCAGTCGGAGATCGTGAGTTTTACTGTTTTAAGCGACGAAGACTTTGCCATCGCTCTGGAACAGCAGCGGCGTGACGACCAAGCGCTGTATAAATCTGATCCTGGGGGGGAGAAGTTGGGCGTGCTAGACTGGTTTCAGTTAACGAAAAAGGAAGAGGATGGCCTCTACGTCACGCGTGAAATTGATGCTGCAACAGGAGAAGGGAAACAATCTACAACTGAAAACGCTTACGGAAGCCCAACCGACTCGCCTCTGTTGGTCATCGGAGTGAAGACCAAGGTCATCGATGGATTCCCGTTCCGACAAGCGATCCGCCAGACCTGGGCTCATAAGGACAGTGCTCCTCCGAATGTACGCGTTCTCTTTGTGGGCTGCCGCGTTCCAACAAGTGCAACGGAAGAAGAACGACAGGCGATTGCCTACGAGCAAGCGGTATACAACGGAGATCTCCTTACTGACGTTCTGGACTGCGAAGACTCGTACACGACGCTGCCGGTGAAGGTCAAAGAGTTCATCTACTACGTTGGAGCTAACCACGTGCTGCGACGAGCTGCGTTCGTCATGATAACCGATGAAGACGTGTACGTGCGTACTGACACCTTTGCAAAGCAGCTCGAAGCCTTGGGACCGTTAAAGGATCTGTACGCCGGTCACGTGAAGTCAGACAACGCTTTCGTTCCCGAACGAAACCCAGAGAAACGCTACTACCTGCCTGAGTCTGTCTACCCACTCGACGAGTTCCCACCGTTCGCGTGGGGTCCGCACTATTTCATGTCAATGGACGTCGCCGAGTTCATCGCGTACAACCGAGAAGAGCTGCAGGGACTCGGTCCATTGGACGATGTGACCGTCGCGTTGTGGCTGCTGGCGATTCAAGTTCATCCGCAGCACCTCACTCAGTTCCAGAATCTACGGGAGTCTCCGTGTGCCAATGACCTGCTGGCATACGCTGACTTGGGGCCGACAGCGATGCGAATTATCCACAGCAATTTAAAGTCTGGACGGGAGTTTTGCTACGGCTTCAACAAGCACACGTGGGATAAAGACGCAGCAGTAGCTTCAAACGTTTAAAAGGTTCATAAACTTTCTCTTCCTAAGACTAGCTAGCTATCCCTTGATCGCGTGGCGAGACACGAGGCCCGACGCGATCATGTAGAGCACAGCACTGATGACAGCCAGGAAGAAGGAGCCATTGAGCGTCACGTCGTCCTCTTTGCCGAGTGGACGCGCCTGCGGGATCCACAAGGCGAACATGAGGATGGTCGAGACCAGCGCGATGCCCACGAACACTTTGCCGCCCAGCACGAAGATGGAGCGTTTCTTGCAGCACGTGATGCCCAGCGCGAGCGCCACGAAGGACAGCGCCCCTGCGCTCATGCTGATGCCCCCGAAGGCCAACGTGGCGCTGCCCAGAGCGCCGCAGGACTTGTGAAGGAACTTGTTGAACTGCGTGCCGTCCATGCCGGCTGTGGTGGCCAGCAGAGTCGCGTACTCGAGCTGCACGTCGTCGCTGACGTCACCGGCGCGGCTGTAGCCATCGCACACGCTGTAGTCGGAGAAGTTGGCCGTGATGCTGGCGTCCAGGTCCGAGACGTCGTACTTGGAGGACGTGTGGAAGAGGTAGCAGTGGTCGAAGCTGGCGCTCGCGTTGGCACCGTTGCTATCCGAAGAGAATTGGACGTCCGTACAGAAGCCCCACACGGCCGCAGCGAAGTCGGAGCTGTCCAACGTGCTCTGTAGCGACTCGTTGATCGTCGTGCTCGTGGTCCAGAGTGGCAGGGAGAAGGCCACGACGTTCAGCACCACAGCTACGAACAGCACGATGAGAGACACGAGGCCGGCGCACGAGCAGGCCATAGTAAAGCTTTAATTAATAACGTTAGCGATCTTCTTGCTCTTTGGAGGGCCGATTGGCGAATGGCATTGCCTTTCGGAAGACTGTGGATGGACACTGATACGCACCCACGTACAGGGTGGAAAAGATTCCCACATTGAACCTTCACTTATCAGATAAGTTATCACATGACTTGCCATTGATAAGTGAAAGTTTTTACTTAAAAGGTGAACGACTTTCCTGGTACTTTGGCAAATGAATGTCGAGGGCTAAATCCGCTTGTCGGTTGTGATAGCGAAATATTGCAAGTGGATCTTGCCTGGGCTTATGCTGCCAGAGACAACGCCTACTTGGCCAGTTCGATATGCTAATTCGGTAATCTGCTGCTTTTCAAGCTTGTAGTCTGCTGCATTCTATTCCTACTCGGTGGACTTTCTCGAGCAGATTCTTCCTGTCCCTGTTTGCACTTCTCTTTTTGCCTTGGAGTTGGTGGATCGGACGGGACGACGGGATGTTGTCCTTGTCTTGCGGTAGCGGCGCGTCGCCTTCGACGCCGACGGCTTTCAAGATGCCGACGATGGCGCCGACTGCAAGCAAGCGGCTGGCCTACGAGACGTTCCTGGAGAAGCGTGCGTCCTCGGCGGAGCTCCATCAACCCCAAGGTACTCGAGCGACTGAACTGGAACGAGCCATGCGCAACTACGATAGCCTAACGGCTCAAGTCCGGCCGCTGGACCACAGTGCGCCGTCAGCTCTGATGGAAATCATCCGTACGCCCGACCCGAGCATGGTCAAGGTCCGCAAGAGCAGGAGTCTCGCTCTTCCGGCGCTGCCCAACGTTGACTTGGACGAGATCGAGATCCCGGAGATGCACGAAGGACTGTGTCGAGTCTTCTGCCAGCCCAACTCGTGGTCGCCCGCGTTCGCGTCGCCTGGCGACTTCACCATCAAGATGGCGTCGGTGTTTCTAGACAACGGTGAGATCTGCTTCCGACTCGCAGTCATGTGCTGCTGTGCCAGATCCATTTGCGATGGTTCGCGGGTCAAACCGGCCTCGAAGCGACAGTACTACGTCTCGTACGTGGAGCGCACGCAGCAGGAGATCGTCCAGCTCGTGGAGGCGCTGTCCCTGCAGTATCTGGGCCATCGCTTGGCGAATAAAATGCCCACGCACGGAACGCACCTCATCACGACACCGAAGCAGCGCGCGTTGAACGAGTACGGAGACGAGGTGATCCAGTTCTTGAGCTGCGTCATGCAGATCACCGACATCGGCTTTAACAAACTGGTAACGCTAAAAGAGCCCGTGTCCAGCAACGTGCGGATCCGCGACTTCCTAGGACTCGCGCTGAGCTTTGGCGAGCAGACCATCATCGCCACCAGCTCGTGCGACGCTCGGATTGAAGGCCAGGACGGCGGCAATCGACCGGTTCTACCGAGCGCGTGGCTGGACATCGACGTCAACCTGTCGTCGGATGCGAGTTTCTACGGGAAATGGTACGGCGCGAGGAAGTCCCCGGGCCGAACGTACGACAACGACTTTGGGTCTTTGATGCGAGCAGGTAGCAGTTTGAACCGGTCAGGGGCCGGCAAGTGCGTCCGCTTCGTCGATCCTTGCTACTGGCAGGACGAGACGCCGAATGAAGGCGTCTTCACAGTGGAGATCTCCAGCGTAGCTGTCATGGATAGCGTCGCCAAGTTCGCCATCAGTGTGCTCTTCTACGTGAACGGAGAGCTACAAGTGATCACCGTTGACCGTCGCTACTCGGAGTTTGACGATCTGGCAGTGGCGCTAGAGGCGAAGGTCCCTTTGCTACAGATCCGCAAGCTTCTCCCACCCAAGACGTTCTTCCGCTACCTCTCTGCGAGCTTCCTCGAGCGCCGTGCCGCGCACCTGCAGCTCTCCCTCGAGCGTATGCTGCGTCTGAGCTTCCGAGGCGTCCTGGACCAGGACATCCCTCTATCGGCCGAGCCACGAGTTCGTGACTTCCTCAAGTTGCCTGCTGTCGAGTGGATCGTCGTCCCGTGGAGCAAGCAGTCGCCCACCCCCAAAGCGACTCGAGAGGGTTTCTGCTCCAGTTTTTCCCTGTCGCCTACCGCAGCCTCCGAGTTTTCGCCTCGGTATAACCTCTCACCACGCCGCAATCCTCGCTGCATCCCGACCGACCCCACCCCACATCGATACGAAAGTTTAATGCTCAAGCGAAGCGATTCCATGTAGACAAAGTTAAAAGAGAAAGGATATTGTCACCACTTCAACTTGTTTATGATGATCTGTGACTTGTGCAAAACCATATTGTTGCATATTATGCCAGAAGGGAGGTCATTATAGACAAAGTATGGAGAAGGCCGAAGTGGACGAGCTGCGGGAGCTCACGCAGCGCGTGTGCGAGAACGTCACGGCGTATGTGGGCGCACAGCTCGATGGTTCGCCATAAGCACAGCATTTCAGGTACATGGGGAGAGTATGGGATCTTCTAAAGCTTTGGTGCTATTGCTATTGATACAGGCTCACTGGAGTCGATGCAGGTGATGCAGACGGTGGTGAACAATATAAACGCAAAGTATAAGGGCATGAAGCGTGAGGCCAAGAGCATCGGCAAGCTTTCCAAAGTGCTGGAGGCGAGAGGTAATGACGCAATGGTTAGTGTGGAAGTGATGGTGTTTGTCTTATTGTCTTGGCTTGTTGCTAGCAAAAACAATGGAGGAGAAGATGAACATCATCGACGACATCGACGAGGAGCTCATCGAGCTGGAAGACATGGTGGATCAGCTCGAGCAGTACACGGGGTCCATTGGTGTGTGCTGCAATTGCTCCTGGTGGTGAATCTTCGCTGTTTGACCTGTTGCTTTGTTTTATTGTCTGCAGAGATCAAATTTAACGAGCTGCGTTAGGCTAACAGCAGAAGAATGAGGATGAAATAGTGTGTGTTTTTTATAAGAGTTCGAGTTCGAATGTCGTCCACCGAAGGCGAACTGACTCCAGGTACCAGCGTCGAGTTGAAGACGCTTCCGTATTGACCTCCTGGCCATGTGCGCGTCTCGGTCTCTCTGGACTTAGTGGCAGTACACACGAGTTGACTTGGATCCAGTATGAGGTCAGAATCGCAGTTTTCTATCTTCTTTTTTTAGCTCTGAATTGAAGCCAGAATTACGCCTGGAAACTGCTAACTGCTTTGGCATGAGCTGTCCCTTCACTATAGCAAACGGTTCGCGACGCACACGGTTGTAGGGATTCCCAATAGCACAGCAATGTCCGCTATGCAGAACATGAAGTGTGTGGTCGTCGGGTGAGTGTACAGAACATCTATAGGCGAAAGTATCCTGCGTTCGTGTCAAGTATTGACCGTGGCTGTGTGGTTTTCTTCCGTTAGCGATGGCGCTGTGGGTAAGACGTGCGTTCTCATCTCGTACACGACCAACACGTTCCCGGGCGAGTACATCCCCACGGTGTTCGACAACTACAGCGCCAACGTGATGGTGGACAACAGACCGATCAACCTGGGGCTCTGGGATACGGCAGGCCAAGAAGACTACGACCGACTGCGCCCACTGAGCTACCCGCAGACGGACGTGTTCCTCATTTGCTTCTCTGTCGTGAGGTATGATACTGGTTAGTATGTAGTGATTGTTGTTGACTGGTACTGATGAAGGATTACTGTTGCTATAGTCGCGCCTCGTTCGAGAACGTCAAGTCCAAGTGGCTGCCTGAAATCCGCCACCATGCGCCTGGTGTTCCCTTTATTCTAGTGGGCACCAAGTCGGATCTGCGGGACGACGAAGAGACACTCGAGAAGTTGAAGGAGAAGAAGCTCAGCCCCATCAGCAAGGAACAGGTGTGGCAATGGATAAGGAGGACGAGTGGCTCGTGTAGGTTCTAATACTGCTGCTGTTGATATTGTCAGGGTGAGACGCTCAAGACGGAGCTTGGAGCCTACAAATACATGGAGTGCTCGGCGCTGACGCAAAAGGGACTCAAGTCGGTGTTCGACGAGGCCATTCGATGTGTTATCACCAACCAGCAGAACCCTAAGGCCAGCAAGAGAGGGTTTAAGTGCTCGATCTTGTAGACATCTCGTTGGATGAAGACTAGCCAAGATATTATTGCTTACACGGTTTTCATTGTGCCTTTGCACCGTTCGCTCGTTGACTTTCTTCTTGAGATCGCTATGTACATGCTTTAAATTATCACACTAGATCGTGTAATTTCGCAATTTGAGCTTAGCTCATTGAGCTAGCATAACCTTACTGTAACCAAATGAGGATATACTGTAAATATTATTCTAGAGCGGCTACGTTCGCAATCGTCGATTGACTTCATTAGCGCGATGACCTCGAGCTCGAGCCTGACGTCGTGGCTGCTGAGCGCGGCCTATACGGGCGGCACGCTGTGCGTCGGCGCACTGTTCCTGCTGTACATGTACCAAGATCGTCTGCTCTACTTCCCTACAATCCCAGGCGCCTCCAAGTTCACGAAAGACAACCCTCCCGGTACATCTTCCCATGGGTATGTCCACTCCCATTGATTTAGTGCTGACAATGCTGCTGTCGATAGGATACCGACACCCAGGGGAGTTTTCTATCGATTATGAAGACTTGATGATCCCATGCAAGGACGGCGTGAAGATCAACGCGTGGCTTATGAAGCAGAAGGAGCACACGACTCGACCGACGCTCGTCTTCTTCCACGGAAACGCCGGGAGTGAGTTTGCCACAGCCACAACGCTACAATTGTAGTTATGTTGGTGGTATTGAGTGCTTGTTATGTATATCGCAGACATTGGCTACCGTCTGCCGAATGCCGTGCAGTTATTCCGGAAGGTGGGGGTGAACATCCTGCTGGTGGACTACCGAGGATTCGGCCACAGTGAAGGGCACCCGTCGGAGGAAGGGATCAAGTTGGATGCAGAGGTGAGTATAACATTTATTTAAAGAGGGAGGGAGGGGGGGTTATTGACAATTTGATCTCTTTCTACCGTAGGCCGCTATAGACGCAATGTATGCTCGGACAGACATCGACTCATCGAAGCTCGTGGTGTTTGGCCGGTCACTGGGTGGTGCTGTGTCTGTCTATCTTGCTGAGAAGGAACCTTCTAGAGTATGTGCTTGGCGATTGTATCAGTCAAAGTGTAGCGTGGAGCTGACCGATTGATGTCGTCGTACAGGTGGCTGCTGTTGTCTTGGAGAACACGTTCCTTAGCATCTCAGCTATGGTAGACGCGTTGATGCCGTTTCTGTCTTACGCCAAGCCGCTGGTGTTGCGCATGAACTGGAACAGCGAGCTGTCTATTCAAAAGCTGAAGCAGCCGATCCTCTTCATCGCTGGCGTGGAAGACGAGCTGGTGCCTCACTTCCACATGGAGCGGCTGCACACTCTCGCTAAGTCAAGTAAACGCGTCGTGTGGTACCCCGTTCCAGGCGGAACACACAACGACTCGTGGTTGCGCGGTGGTGATAAATACTACGCAGAGCTGCGGCAATTCCTAGATGCCCTGGGCAGTGACACCATCTGTTTGGCCAGTGAGTCCTCGGACGAAGACGCCACTCCTCCAGTGGAAGAGAACGCCATCCCGAACATGCTTCAGCAGCCTCTACTCAGCTCGCTCCAGAAGCCCAAGACTGAGTAAGACAAAAACACTCCTGATTAGGAATAAATAACAGCTTATTCTGCTCATGTTGAAGTGACCTCGATGTTGATTGGCTGATTCATTTCCCGACGGAATCTCGTCAAAAACCTTTAGCACCTTTGAAGGATCTTTTTTTCATTTCCAAAACGAGCGGCCCCAAGCTTAAACCAGAGTGATGGTCCTTCAGACGGCTTCGATCCTGCGTCACGCGGCGCTGCGTGCGTCCTCTCGCGCGCTGTCCACGAGCTCCGGCGCCTTCCTGACCCTGGAGACGCGCTCCAACGGCGTGGCTATCGTCCGACTGGACGACAAAGCGGCCAAAGTGAACACCATCTCCTCCAAGATGACGGCCGAGATGACGACCATGCTGGACACGGTGGAGAGCGACCCGAACATCAAGTCGGTGGTGCTCATCTCGGCCAAACCGGGCGTGTTCATCGCCGGCGCAGACATCGGAGAGCTGAACGCCTGCAAGACGGAGGAGGAGATGCGCGCCATGTCCAGTGCTGGGCAGGCCTTTATGAGTCGTCTGGCCGGATCGAAGAAGCCCTTTGTGGCTGCTATCGACGGCTCCTGCATGGGCGGAGGCCTGGAGGTCGCCCTCGCCTGCCACTACCGCGTGGCGTCGCAGAGCAAGAAGACGCAGCTGGCTCTGCCTGAAGTGATGCTGGGGCTGCTTCCTGGGGCTGGAGGCACGCAGAGACTGCCGAAACTCGTAGGCATCCAGGCCGCTCTGGATATGATGCTCACGGGCAAGAACATTAAGCCTGATAAGGCGCTGAAGATGGGGCTCGTGAACCAAGTGGCGGACCCTTTTGCCCTTGAAAGTGCAGCTATCTCAGCAGCTCAGCAGCTGGCTGCAGGCAGTTTAAAGCCCAAGAAGAAGAGCAAGGGACTGGTCAACCGTATCTTGGAGGACACTCCGCTGCGTCAAGTGGTGTTCAAGAAAGCTGGTGAGATGGTGGAGAAGAAGACTGGAGGGCACTACCCGGCACCTAAACTCATCTTGGAAGCTGCACAAACGGGAGTGGAGCAGGGGCTCACCAAGGGCTTGGAAGTGGAAGCGGCCAACTTTGCCAAGCTGGGGATGACTAGCGAAGCCAAAGCACTCATGAGCATCTTCTTCGGACAAACGGCGTTGAAGAAGAATCGATACGGAAAGCCGGAGAAGCCCGTGCAGACCATGGCTGTTGTTGGTGCTGGCCTCATGGGAGCTGGAATCGCACAAGTGTCGGCTGCTAAGGGTGTACGCGTCCTGCTCAAGGATCGTGACGCTGCAGCTGCCGCTAAAGGTGAAGACTACGTGCGCAGTAATTTGGACCAGAAGGTCAAGCGCAAGCGCATGACGATCTATGACCGGGATGCCGTTATGGCCAATGTGGTGCCTCTTTCCGACGAGGATGAGGTCTGGAAGACCCACATGAAGAAGGCTGACCTCGCTATCGAAGCTGTCTTCGAGGATCTGGCTCTCAAGCACAAGGTTTTGTCGGATCTGGAGAACTACGTGTCCAAAGACTGTGTCATCGCTACCAACACATCGGCACTTCCGATTGCCGATATCGCATCGGCGTGTAAGCGCCCGGAAAACGTGATCGGTATGCACTACTTCTCTCCCGTCCCTAGTATGCCACTGCTGGAGATCATTCGTCATGCAGGTACGAGTGATGCCACGGCTGCGAAGGCAGTTGACCTTGGACTTCGCCAGGGCAAGACAGCCATCGTGGTGAAGGATGTACCAGGGTTCTACGTGAACCGCTGTCTTGGCCCCTACATTGCCGAGACGCTGGCTCTGGTGGGAGATGGCGTTGAGCCGGAGAAGCTCGATAAGCTCATGACGAAGTGGGGCCTTCCTGTGGGTCCGATCACCTTGGCCGACGAGGTGGGTCTGGATGTGGCATTCCACGTGAACCAGACGCTTTCAAAGGCTCTGGGCGTGCGCATGGAAGGTGGAGATGCCAAATTGTTCGAAGAGATGATCAGTCACGGATTCCTGGGCAAGAAGTCCGGGAAGGGCTTCTTCGTGCAGCCTCCGAAGGGCAAGAAGGGCAAGAAAAACATTAACGCTGAAGCCATGAACCTTGTGAAGAAGTTCCAGAAGGAAGATCTGAAGCTGGGCGAGGAGGACACGGTCAACCGTCTCATTTCTCGTTTTGTGAACGAGGCAGTCCTGTGTGTGCAAGACGACATCATCGCATCCCCCTCAGAAGGCGACATTGGAGCCGTGTTCGGCATTGGCTTTCCGCCTTTCATTGGCGGGCCCTTCCGCTACGTTGACAAGGTGGGAAGCACCAAGTTTACGGAGATGATGCAGCGATTCGCTGACCAGTACGGCCCGCAGTTCGCTCCTGCGCCGTTACTGCAAGACATGGCCAAGACGAACAAGAAGTTCCACTCGAATTAAGACAGTTTCGGCAACTATACAGGCTGAAAGCATTGAAGTGGTATGATGATAGGCCTCGCTTACGATGATCTCGAATGCAGAGCAAACAAATGCGTTGAATGCAAGAGGAAATGCACATTTCATGCTAGTGTTTTCGTTCTTAGTAAGGCGCGTCGTTATACTGATCTGCGGCCGCGCGCATGATATCGCGCTTAGGATACACCAGCTCTCTTGGGACGAAAGCGTAGTGTCAGATTTCTTATGCCATTCATTACCCAGTCAGCAAACTGAGGAACGTACCAGTTTGGCCTGAACCTTGCTTTCGCGTTCTTGGCTCTGTCGACGTAGATCTTCAACGCGCTGCAGCTTCTCGTCGAGCTCCACCACCTTTAAATAAAATAATTGTCATGCATAAGTCAAGGTAATTGCTTTCAACGCATGCACATCAGACGTCCGTACCTGGTGCACTTTGAAGCTGCCCGATCGGCTCGGATCGGACGCTGCACAATTCGCAGACTCCAGTAGGTCCTGCTTCATACGGCGCGCCAGAGCGATACGCAATGCATTCCTGCGTTCTTCCAATTCTGCCTTCTTTGCCTCCTCGGACGTGTTACTCTTAAGCTTCTCAACCAGCTGCGCAGGAGGCTCCGGAGCTGTCGCCTTCTGCTCCTGTTGGTACTCCTTCAGCTGCGCCTCGCGCTCACGTTTCTTCTTTTCAATGATGCAGTCGCGCTGCTTCTTCAGATACTCTTCACGCCGTTTGAGCTCCACCTCGGAGATCTCAGCCGCTTGCTGCCACTCTCGCTGTTTGCTGCGGTTCTCTTCTAGTGACTCTTTATTTTTCTTGCAGATCTCCTCGGCCTTCTTCTTGCTCTCGCGGATCTGCTGCTGCACCTCCGCCGGCGACAGCTGCCTCGTATCGGCGCTGCTTGCGTGTTTATCCTCCGCCACTTTCGCCGCGACAGACGCCAAGCGTAGCTGCTCGTCCTGGACGACCACGGACATGGCGAGAGCAGCCTCTAGATCGGCTTGCTCCATCTCCTCCTGCTTGTAGAGCACGCTGAGCTCCATGAACTGGGCCTCCAGATCGTGTTCGTCCTCGGTCACTTCCTCGCGCAGCTCCTTAATGGCTTCCAGCTCCAGTTCCAAGTTGCGCTTGACCATGAGCTTCTTGAAACTCAGAAAGTCGTCCATGGCCAGGATCTGGTTCACCACATCGGCGCTGACGCCGTCGCTCACAGAGCCCCCCGCCGCGCGTTCTCTGTTGCGCTGCTTCTCGCAGATCGTGGCAAAGTCCGTGGCTGCAAGCCCCATTTCAGCCAGATGCGAGCCCAGGACGGTCTCCACCAACTCGCGGAACTGCGCGTGCAGCTCCGTGTAGATGAACTTGTTCTCCTCGTCCGTGTCGAAGCTGGCGCAGTTGTCGTCGATGAAGCACATGACCGGCAGCTCCCACGCCGGCGAACGGAACAGGTTGAGCACATAGTCGAAGACCCAGTCGCTCTCCTCGGGCGTGAACTCCAACGCGTCCGCCATAATTCCCGTCCGCGTCTGCCATTGCATTGCACACGACGGGTCGCGTCGCTTCGTGTTAAAAAGATCCAATGGCTACATTTATCTCATTATTTTCAACCAATAGCAAGCAAGCCGCCCTCTAAAAAGGTTCCAGATCCGTTTTTCGACCATGGAGGAAGGACCGATGGCGTCGACCAAGCTGTACGTGGGCAATCTCTTCTACGAGCTCACGCAGGACGACGTGGAGGCCGAATTCGGCAAGGTACTGCATCTGCCTCCCCTCTGTCTCTTTCCCCGTTCTCTAACTCTACTCCGTTGCCCAGTTCGGACCGATTGAGCAATGCGCCGTGAAAAAGGGCTACGCTTTCGTGCATTACGAGCAGCTGGAGGACGCTGAGATGGCGGTGCGGGAGATGAACGATAAGGAGCTGGGCGGCCGCCGCCTGCGTGTGGCTTTCGCGGTCTCGCACGGCACGCAGCGCCGCTACGACGGCCCACAGCCCGGGCACCAAGGGGGGGCGCCCGGGCCCTCAAACAACCAGCCGCTGCTGCACAGCCCTCGTTTCCCCGTGACCGCGTCGCCCAATCTGTTTGTGGCCAATATTCCACCCCACATCAAGATGAGCGAGCTGGACCAGGCGTTTGCCCAGTTCGGAGAGGTTCATAACGTCAAAGTGCTGCCCCAGGCCAGACCCGACGCCCCCATGTCTGCGTTCGTGGACTATACGGACATCTCGTCGGCTCAGAAGGCCCACAGTGCTACGATCATTGTGGCGGGTCAACAGCTGCGCACGGACTACAATTTCCGCAAGTACGTGAAGGGATATAGGCATTCGTAGACGTTTTTGGTGGGTCTAAAGGTGTTTTTTTTTGTAGAAACAGAGGTGATGGCCCCAAACGAGTGAACAGAGGCAGCTTTGACGCGAACGGAAGTTTCGACGGAGAGGAACGCGGCGGACGACCTCGCTATGACTCGTTCGACTCGCAATCCGGGAGGAAGAGCAGATACGAAGACGAGATGGAGGAGTCGGGTCACCGCCGCCACCATCACCACCGCCACTCGAGTCGCTACCATTCGTCGCGACACAGTCGGGAGGACCCCGAGGAGCGTGACTCCCCTCCGCGTTATCGGCGCCATAGCAGCAGCAGCAGTTTGCGGAGAGGCGAGGAGCGCGAACGCACGCGCGACTACGGCGGAGAGCGCTCGTACGGGCGTCCGGATGAAGTCGAAGAGTTCCAGCAGCCGGAACGCCGTTCGCAGTCTGGCTACTATGAATCCCGTTCGCGCGGTGAGGAGCGGGTGCCTCGTGAGTACGTGGGGCGAGGGATGGACAAGTCTCCGCAGGAGTACCGTCGTTACGGTCGGCCGGAGATGTCGTCGTCGCGCCATGGATCGCGTCGCGGTCCCCGGAATGACCGCAGCTGGTACGTTATCTGTTATTACGCTGGTCCTCGGTGTCTTTGCTGACCTTTGGTGTTCCCATTCTGGCGGATTCCAGGTCTCCTCCTCCCGGTGGTGCTCGCGACCGTAGTCGCAGTCGCTAAGCTCCACTGTGACTGTGTGGTGGCTGGAGACAACCTAGTGTCTCTATCTCGGCAAGTACAAGCTAAAGCTAACTGTTGGCATCACGAAACATGTCGTGGAGTTGCGAGAAGGCTTGGTTTCGTACCAGCCCGGTTGTATTTCGGATGAAATGGACAAAACACACCAGTGGCCGCAAGGTTTGGGCCACGAGTGGTAGCTGACATTGCGTTAGTGTTTCGTGGTCGATTGGATGGATTGGTTCGCTGGTGTCTTGGCCTTACAGACTGCATACTAACGCCACGGGAGGGACTTGTGGATTTCTTGGAACACGTTTTGGCGGCTGTGTAATTGTGGATACGTGCATGTCCTTAGAAACGGGGTGATTCTTTTCATCACCCTTGGATAAAGTCTGTCGAGCATTGAAAACTACCTACTACTACTACTACAGTAGTAGGTGGTTATGGTTATGAGCTTCTACTTTACAGCACGAACTAAATGCCATTCGCGAAAGGCTATCAAACTGCGCACTTGACTTCTAGAGATGTCGCCTTCATAACTCCGAAGATGGTCAAGATGCTGCTTTCGCCGCTAAAACTTACACATTGGGACTGGCTTCGGCTTAAACGACTTCGATGGATCTCAGTCAATGGAATCAATGAAACTTTCATGCCAATGTCGACTCGAGTATCAGCTCCAGTGGCGATGTTGCTGCTGGTCTGGAGGAGAAGAGGAAGTTGCGTTACCCTGTGATTCTTGGGCATCGTCCACTACCCAACTATTTGGATTGGCAACTGATACTGTACGTGGCGCATTCTTCCCTACGCTTACTTCAGATAATTCCAGTTGAAATACTTTGCAAGAATTCACAGCAATTTTCACTGTTGGGATGATGGAGTTCACTCCGCAATTTGCCGTCGCCAACTCACAACTAACAAAGAAAAGATGAAGATTTCCATCTACGCTCTCACGCTTCTGTTGTCGGCTGCTGTCGCTGCTGCAGGATCGACTCCTATGGCGCGTGGACTACGCGAAGAGGCAACAGCTGCCAGTCTTGACGGAGCTTCCGACGCTGGAAAAGAGAAGATCTGCTACTTCGTTTTCTGGCCTTTTCAATGCTGAAGAGCTCCATTCCCACTACCGACGTAACTACCGTAGTCGTATCAATACTTGAACGATCGTGAAAAGTTAGTTATCACTGGATAACTTCAATCAAGCACTTTGATCCTTTCGGTGATATGACTATCTGGGTCTCGTTCGAGCTTAGATCTGCTGCTCGACCATTCCACGATACACACCACCAGCCAACTGCATCAACTCCTCGTGACTGCCGAGCTCCACGATCGCGCCGT
>LGSM01000590.1:0-17943 GCA_001314345.1 Phytophthora multivora
ACATCCACATCAACGAGGAATGAACTCGTTGACGTCTTACACTACGAAAGTGTACGGGATGGATAGAAGTGTATATGTAAGAGCGTGCAAGTATCGTAAAAAGCAGAATAAATGGTGTGTTTGCTAGAGTTATGCAATTGTCTTTACATATTGTTGGGTCTTGTTTTTTCTTCTATTCAATAATTGTTTTTATTTGGACATTTTTAAAATATGAAAACATTATTGCTCCCAATAATGACAACAATAATACACAATAATGGCAATGATCCTTAGCCACACTGTACCAACTCCGCCCACGAGAGTTGAGCAGTGTTTATCCGTTTCAGTAGCTGAAGTCCTCGTGAATATTCGTTGTAACTGTTGACCACTTCCACTGGCAGGAGCAAAATCTGCGTAGGGCGAAAAACCGACTGATAATATGCCAATTCCGTTGAGGTGTAGCCCATTCGGAAGTATACGAGGGGATCGCTCATCAGCACAGCGTTCATGAACGCTACGTTTGCCTCGACATTGCTGGAACGACCGTGCAGACATTTCATCTGGTGCTGAATGTATCGGAAAGTGTCGACATTCATCCGAACCGACGGGGTATTGTTCTTGTATTGCCAATGCAGCAATTTGCCTGGTAATAATCGGTTAGAAACCATTGAAAGAGGAAGAACATCCCGCCGTTTTCTCTGCGTTTGAGACTGGTTTCTCTCTTGGATGCAGAAGAAATCGCTAGTCCAATGCACACACATACTCACTGTGGGCCACAAGACCTCTGCCGAATAGGGCACAGGAGTCGGAGAGAGCAGAAACCACTGCGAGTACTTGTGCTTGTCTTCACTGTACGTCAGAACTCGATAATTGATCCATATTGTGCGTACAGCGCGTAAAACCACAACGGTGAAAAGTAAGCAAAGGAGGAATTTAATGTCGATAAAAACTCCTCCGAGGAAAGCGTTCCCCCTTCCACGATACCCGAAGCTGTAGTGGTATTTCACTAGTTCCCAAGCTTTACCGACGTTGGTAGGGAGCACCGTCACCCCCAGGATCTTTGTAGAGCGGAATGAAGTAGACCGGTACTGAGCTGACAGTGTGAGACTCGAAAATCCACTAAGTAAAAACTCGGGTACTCCAATAATCCCGTTATTTGGCTGGTGAGGCTGTCCCATCCAACGCGTTGTAGACATTTTCACCACGATATGCCACACTAACGAGTAGACCCAGACGTTGCGCATCTGAACGACTGTGTAGGAGATAAAATCCTCGAAATTAATGTTGATAATCCCATCTTTCGAGAGATAATGGCTCTCCAGGACTTGATATGTGAATGGCGCATCCAGTAAGTGAGCCAAGACGTAACAAGCCACTGGGAACGGACTACCGTACACGACGCACTGCGTTGGTACTTTTGTGAACAACTGACAAGCCTTGTGTAGATTTATCCATATTGTCGTTTTCTTATTGTGGATAAAATAACAACTTAGAAAAAGTCCGATTCCCCGTAGAAAAAAATAACTCTGGCCGATAATCCGAAGAGCAGCAACGATGCCATACCACTGCACTATATCGGACACCATTAGCCCAGTTTCATAGCGATAGTCGTCGACGTATACAGTCTCGCAGCCTTTATCACTGCAGTTGCGAGCTCGGATAATTGTGCTGACATCCGACCACCGAAACCCGAGAGAAGATAATCCTCCACGGTTCACCTGCAAGTCGTCTTGGCTTTCAAGTAGTGTTAAATCCACCGTAAGGCTTGGATATTTCACTCGGATATCTTGAGCTCGCCTCAGCGTATGTCCATACAACAGCCCGACAGCTTGACCTTCCGAATCAGAAGGAGCGCAAGATCGCTGAAAATTTATCCAAAGCTGCTGGCAAAAGCGAGGAATTCGTGAAGAACCTCGTGGATTAATTGGGAAACAGATATCTCTCGCGTTCGTTGTGGCCAGAAGCTCGGGAGGGTAGTAAAGAGCCTGGCTGGTGCGCCAGTTGACGTTGGCAAACCATCTGGGGAGTAAAAGCTGGTGGAACCGGTCGATGTAGGCGCTTTGGGTTCGTAACGTCAAAGCCACAGGCCCCAACGATGGTGTTTTGATGGTTTTATCCTTGTTTTTCACCCTTGCCACCTCATTTACGAGCGAGTCGATCATTTTAAACGCCACATCACCACAAATTCGCGTGCTAGGGCAGGATTCTTTGTACAGAATGCAGGCTGGGAACTCGTGCAGGTCGAAATATCGAGCAAACGCTCGCCAACTGATGGAAGTTGAGTCGAATTTGTAGCTCCACACACGCGCGGTCGAATTGCAGGCCAAAGCTTCGTTTTTTGACGATTTAAACACGGAATGGTTCCAGGATGTTCCGAAATTGACAACTTCATCTGGCTGTAGAACGGGATATAATCTGTGTAGATTGGATACACTCAACCCAGATCGAAAGACGTCGGAGAACACCAGCACGAGAGAGATTAACCCGACGACAAAGCGGGGCCACGAGATTGGCAGATGCCGCTCGAAAATCTGCTCGCGAGCGATAATCCGTTTAGCTATTGACCGTTCAATGAGTACATCGGGGCTTGTGGGCTCACCGGGACGCAGCGAACATCTTCGATTATAGCGCGTAACCCACGTAGAAATAATGCCAAGCGCCTGGTTACGATCAAGTCTCGAGCGTGCTGGAGTGGGCACCACGCGAATTGAGCTCATGGCGACAGGAATGAAATGTATGTGGAACGGTTACGCCTTGGGAGTCTACCTAATTTTGTCAACTATCCCTATAAAATCCAGATTTTGGATAAAAATGGAGGATATGATGATGTACGAATAATGTTGGATAATCTAGAGGATATTCCGATCAACGGATTGGTTTTTTTTTCTACTGCGGATAATCTTACCCACATTGGACAAGCTCTGCCCACGATAATTCAGTGATATTAACCAATCGAAGTAGCCTCAATCCGCTGGTACATCCGTTGTGTTCGCCTACAACCGCCACGGGTAGAAGGACGACGTGCCTTGGAAACCATTTCGACTGATAATAGGCGAGTTTCTCACCCCCGTATACCACTCGAAAGTACACCAACGGGTCGCTCAAAAGAACCGCATTGATAAAAGCTACATTGGCCTCCACGTCGTCCGAGCGGCTGTGCAAACATTCCATTTGGTGTTGGATATACCGGTACGTGTTGGGGATTTTTGTCGTACCTTGTCGGTCCGGAAGATATTTTGCCTGAATAGAATTCACCGCCAGGACTCGCGCCCGTTCCGTTTTCCACCATAGAAGCCTTGCAATGCACGGATGTCGCGCTCGATACCGCTTTTTCTTGACAATTTGAAGCAGTTCCGGCTCCTCGTTCCGATTATCCTGGATACAGTAAAAATCACTCGTCCAATGTACACACATGCTCACACTAGGCCACAAGATCCCGGCAGAGTAAGGAACGGGAGTCGGTGGTAGTAGATACCAGTGGGAATATCTGCGTTTGCTTTCGTTCCTCCAGGCCGCCCACAGTCGAACTCTTACGGTGTAAACAGCCCACCACGCAGCTACAAAGAACCCGAGGCAGATGAGGAACTTGAAATCGATAATTACGCCGCCAAGCAGCGTATTTCCCCGCCCTCGGTGTGAGAAGCTGTACATATATCTCACAGCTTCCCATGCTGGGCCAATCGTACTTGGAAACTCCATAATTCGCACTATCTTGGCGGATCGTATCGACGTCATTCGATACTGAGCCAGAAGAGTGACGTATGAAAAACTACTGAGCAGGAATTCCGGAACGCCGACCAAGCCGCTGGTCAGTCGATTTGTGCGGTTTTTGCTGCAAAACCGAGCGAAAACAACGAGGAGCTGCCAGATTAACGCGTAGACCCAGACACTGCGCATCTGCACCACCGCGTAAGACACGAAAGCTTCCAGTTTAATATCCACAACTCCAGCTTGCGAGAAGAAGTGGCTTTCCAGCACTTGGTACGTGTATGGTGCGTCTAGGAAATGAGCAACAACGTAGCACAAGATTGGGAACGGACTGCCGTAAATTACCGACTGGGTAGGGGTTTTCATGAAAAGATGACGAGCTTGACGTAGCTGGATCCATCGGGATGTTTTCTCGGGGGTTGGATTTTTTAAAACGAAATAGCAGCTGAGCATTAAGCCGATCCCACGTAACCAGAAGTAAAACTGGCCGGTCATTCGCAACGTAGCGACGAGACGATACCACTGAATGACGTCGGAAGTTAATAATCCGGTTTCGTAGCGGTATTCGTCGATAAAAACCGTCTCACAAGGAAATATCCTGCAGTTTCTCGCCCGGATAATTGTAGCCACATCCGATCGCGCGAACCCAAGAGAGCTCAAGCCGCCTTTGTTCACTTGCATGTCTTCTTGGCTCTCGAGAAAGGTCAAATCAAGTGAAAAATCTGGGAAACGCCTTTGGATTTCCTTCACACGCTGCATTGTGTGCACATAGAGCAGTCCGACGGCTTGGCCTTGTGTGTCGCTGGGTGCGCACGACCGCTTGAGGTTGATCCAAATGCGCGTACAGAAGCGAGGAGCTCGCATTTTACTCCCAATGGCCGGAAAGCAGATTGACCGAGCGTTTGACCTCGAAAGTAGCGCTGCGGAGTAGTACAGCGCTTGATTCGTACGCCAATTAACGTTTTTAAACCATTTCGGAAGCAGAAATTGATGCAACCGGTCGATATACTCGTTCTCGGTGCGAAGCATGTGACTTACAGGGCCTCGAGCTGTTGGATTCCCGCCCGAAATGGCAGTAACGAGCGAATCGATCATGTCAAACGCTTGAACTCCGGTCATGAAGTCCTTTTCACAGGTTTCAACATAGTAAAAGCAATCCGGGAACGCTTTTACGTCGAAATGCCGCGCGAAAGCCCTCCAACTGATAGATGTCGAGTCGAACTTGTAGGTCCAGACCAGCGCTGTTTTGTTCGCTGCTTCGTCTTTAGTCGAAGAGAAAACCGAGTAATGCCACGTCGTGCCGAAGCCTAATACTTGGTCCGGTTGGAGAGCAGGATAAGCTTTTTGCAGGCTTTTTACTCCTGCTCCACCTCGGAAAACATCCGAGAAAACGAGAAGGAGCGACACAACTCCAGCGAAGAAACGCACCCAGGAAAAGGGAAGATGTCGCCCGAATACTCTCTCACGAGCGACACGTTGTCGGGTGTGGGTCTTTTGAATTAAAACCTCGGGAGGATCGGATTCTTGAGTGGATAAATGCCGCCGTTCGGCTATTCTCGCAGCCCAGCGAGACAAAATACCAAGCGCTCGACTGCTTTCCGTAGCGAATGAAGCGGAAGTAACTCGGCTTGAAGACATTTGCGATGAAAGACGGACGGTAGTGAAGTGGACGCAACGCTATTTCTGCTTTCCTGTTTTTTTTTTTTTGGGGATAAAAATAGGATAAAACGATTCCATGGGATAAAACTGTTTCTAGTTTTTCTAGTATTCAGCCGCATTGGACGAGTTCGGCCCATGACAACTCGCATGCATTCACACGCTGAAGGAGTTTGAGGCCGCTGGTAAACTCGTTATAGTCTCCAACTACTGCAACGGGTAAAAGCACAATATGACTGGGATGCCAGATGGACTGATAATATCCAAGTTGAGTAAAATCCGTCCCCACGATCAGGCTCAAGTACACCAGTGGATCGCTCAGGAGAATTGCGTTCATAAATGCCACATTGGCCTCGACAGCAGCTGATCGTTGATGAAGGCACTTGAATCGGTGCTGGATAAATCGATACGGGTCGAAAATCTTCCCCGAAAGTCGAGATTTTATCCGTAATTCTCCATCCGGAACGTATTTGGCATGAGCGTTGGTCGCTGCAGCGAATACACGCGCGTCTGCACTCGCAGTCCAACCAAGTACTTCCAATAGACGTGATCGGAAAGGATATCGGTGGCGGAAGTGATTTTGCTCAACAACTTGAAGAAGTGCAGGCCCTCGATGCCTCGTATCCCGAATACAGTAGTAATTACTAGGCCACTGCACACAAACACTCACAATGGGCCACAGTTTGCCCGTTGAGTATGGCACAGGCGTCGGAGGCAGCACGAACCAGTGAGAACGCTTTCGACCGCTGTACAGCTCCCGATAGATGGAATAAATAACGTGTAGAGTCCATAATA
This sequence comes from Phytophthora multivora, assembly GCA_001314345.1. Classification (NCBI taxonomy): domain Eukaryota; phylum Oomycota; class Peronosporomycetes; order Peronosporales; family Peronosporaceae; genus Phytophthora; species Phytophthora multivora. The sequence continues at coordinate 6,139 of LGSM01000590.1, forward strand.
CTGCGAGTAGAAAGAGCAGACAGATGAGGAACTTTAAGTCGATCAGTACCCCACCGAGTAGTACACTACCACGTCCTCTGTGGCCGAAGCCGTACTGATACTTCGCAGTCTCCCAAGCTCGTCCAATATTAACGGGAAGTTCCATGACTCCAAGGATTTTTGACGAACGAAAGGATGTCGAGCGGTACTGGGCAATTAACGTCACACTTGAAAATCCGCTCAGTAGAAATTCGGGAACTCCAGTCACTCCACTGCCGGATTTATCTAGCGCTTGACCATTTGACGTTAGTATGATAAGGACCACGTGCCACGCCAAGGCGTAAATCCAGACGCTTCGCATCTGCACCACCGCGTAGGAGACAAAAGACTCGGGTTTAATATCCAGTACACCTGCTTGCGAGAAGAAATGTCCTTCTAAAACGTTATACGTGAACGGAGCGTCCAGTAAGTGAGCCAGCACATAGCAGAGAACGGGGAAGGAGCTGCCGTAGACTACGCACTGCGTTGGAACTTTCATGAAGAAATGTCGCGCTTTCCGTAGACGCACCCAAATGGATATTTGTTGCTGGGAGTGGTGGATAAAATAGCAGGATAATATCAAGCCGATTCCTCGAAGCCAGAAGTACACTTGGCCTGTCGCTCTTAAGATGGCTATGAGGCGATACCATTGCGTTACATCCGACGTCAACAGCCCAGTTTCGTAGCGATAATCTTCCACGAAAACAGTCTCACAGATACTGGAAGTGCAATCTCTCGCGCGGATAATTGAGCTAACATCCGATCTCCGGAATCCGGTAGAGGATAATCCGCCTCGAGATATTTGTAAATCCTCTTGGCTCTCTAGAAAAGTCAAATCTACCGTCATATTCGGGAAACGGGACTGAATTTCGCCTAGACGTGTCATCGTGTGGACGTACAACAGTCCGGCAGCTCTACTTGCGGTATCCGAACGAGCACAAGATCGGTCGAGATTTATCCACAGTTCGTGGCAGAAATGCGGGGATCGGACTCGCCCTCCATTGGGAGGAAAGCAGATATTTGAAGCGTCCATGGTCAGCAAAACCTCGGGGGAATAGTGCAATGCAGTGTTCGTGCGCCAGTTAAAGTTCGTGAACCATTTCGGCAGTAGAAACTGGTGGAGGCGGTCAATATACTCGTTTTCAGAGCGAAGAGTGAGCCCGACCGGTGCATTTTTCGAAGAAATCGATTTCTTTTGGATATTTGTCGTATTGGACACACGGTTTACGACGCTGTCGATCATTCGGAAGGCCACATCACTGCTAATATCCAAGGCGGGACACGGATATTTGTAGAAAAGGCAATCAGGATAATCGGAAATCTCGAAATGTTCCGCAAAGGCGCGCCATGCGATCGATGTGGAGTCGAATTTGTAGGCCCAAACACTCGCTTGAACGTCTCCACGATACGCTTCGTCCTTTGTAGCTGCAAAAACAGAATAATTCCACGACGTTCCGAAGCCTAAGACCTCGTCAGGATGCAGTGCTGGATAATACGTTTCGAGCTTGTGAACGCCAAGGCCGCCTCGGAAAATATCGGAAAATACCAAAAGTAAAGACGAAAGCCCCACAAAAAACCGAGGCCAATAGAATGGAAGCCGTCGCTCCAGCACTTTTTCACGGGAAATCAACTGTCGGGCGTTGGATTTTTCAATGAGAACTTGCGGGTTTATCTGGATTTTTCTGGTGCTGTGGCGGCTTCGTCGCTCCTGGTAGCGAGCAGCCCATCTCGATAGAACCGCAATGGCTCGATCGCTTTCGGAAGGACCCAAGACGGTGGACGCCACGCGGATGCGAGCCATACGGAAAGCCTCGACTTGACACTAAACGCCAGTGAATTTGGTTAGCAATGGCCACTAACGGCTTTCGATATTTATGGATGTTACGGAGTCGAAAAAAAGACAGAGTTGGATTTTTCGTCAGATTTTTTTTTTAATACACAATCGTATCGTCAACCACATTGAACAAGTTCCGGCCACGTAAGATCTGAAGGACGAACTCTACGGAGAAGCTTGAGACCGCTCGCATACGGGTTAATACTAGAAACCACGCGTTCAGGTAGCAGCAGAATCTGACGTGGTCTCCACACAGATTGATAAAATGCCAACGGCTCACATCCGAACGTCAGATTCAGAAAGACGAGGGGGTCACTCATCAACACGATGTTCATGAACGCCACATTGGCCTCGACCTCGTCGGATCGTCGATGGAGACACTTGAGACGATGCTGGATAAACCGATACGGATTGACTGCTCTTCGGCTCGAACGTTCGCGAAGACGTCGTTCCCCTTCCGTTAGATATTTGGTCTGGCAGGGAAGAGTGAAATTTGCTGCTACCACTTTGGCGTCTGTATTCCCAAAAATCCGGATTTTCAGTGAATGGTGCAGTCGGTATTGCGTTTGTTTCACGACTTTCAGGAGTACCGGGTCTCGCTCGCACCTCTCATCTCGAATACAGTAGTAATCACTGGCCCACTGCACACTTACACTGACTGTAGGCCACAGGATTCCAGCTGAATAGGGCACTGGAGTCGGCGGGAAGAGAGCCCAGTGTCTGTATCGGCGCTCTTGGCGCTTGGAACTCGAATATTTCGCCCACGAAAGGTGCATTAGCCACATTGTGACAATAGCGAAAGTGACTAAGATAAGGAATTTCAAGTCAATTATCACTCCGCCGAGTAATAATCTGCCTCTTCCTAGTCGCGACGAATTGTACTGGTGCTTGGCAGTGACCCAACCGAGACCGGAATTGCTTGGGACTGGAAAGATTTTATCGATTTTCGAGGAACGAAAAGTTGTCGAGCGATACTGCGCGATTAACGTCACACTCGCAAAGGCGCTTAGTAGAAATTCCGGTACTCCATAGATCCCGCTGTGTACCTGATTCGACCGGATCAGCCCTCGCAAGGCCGAGAATCGCACTAGAAAGTGCCAGATCAGGGCGTAAATCCACACCGACCGCATTTGAACCACTGCGTACGCGATAAACGCTCTCGGTTCGATATAAAGCGATCCGCCCTGGGAGAAAAAGTGACCTTCGAGAACATTATACGTGAACGGAGAATCCAAAACATGCGCCAAGACGTAGCACGCTATCGGGAACGAACTGCCATAGACGACGCACTGAGTGGGCACCTTGATGAAGAGCCGACAAGCTTTGTGGAATTGCAGCGTTTTGTTATCGATTTGTGCCGACCCATAGACGAAATAGCAGCTGAGCATCAAGCCAATTCCACGCAGCCAGAAGTAAATCTGCCCCATGCAGCGTAGCACTGCCACTACGCGGTACCACTGGCTAACATCCGACGTTAGCAGCCCCGTTTCGTACCGATAATCTTGCACAAACACCGTCTCGCACGCGTCGACAGTGCAATTTCGAGCTCGAAAGATGCTGCTGATGTCTGTCCGACGGAATCCCGTGGTGGAGATCCCTCCTTGGCACACTTGCAAGTCCTCTTGGCTCTCTAAAAACGTCAAATCAATGCTTAAATTCGGGAAACGAGTCTGTAAAGTACGCAGTCGCTCCATCGTGTGGACGTACAGCAGTCCGACGGCTCGAGCGGGGTCGTCTGGGGCGCAGGACCGCTCTAAATTCGCCCACAGTTCTCTGCAAAACTGGGGCGTTCGACTCCGGTCTCCATTACGCGGGAAACAGAGCGTTCGAGCGTCCGTTTTCGTGAGAAAATCTGCGGAATAGTACAGTGCTTGGTTTGTGCGCCAGTTGTAGTTTGTCAGCCAATTCGGAAGAAGAAACTGGTGCAGGCGGTCAATGTACTCGTTTTCCGACCGCAGAGTCAACGCCACGGGGTTTCCTCGGTTTTTACAGGCAGAAATGGCGTTTACCATGCTGTCGATCATGTTGAAGGCCACGAAACCTGGGAGAGTTTCACTTGGACACTGCGAGTTGTACAGTAAACACTCTGGATATTCCGGTAGCTTGAAATATCTCGCGAACGCTCGCCAGATAATCGATGTCGAATCGTATTTGTAAGCCCACACTGTCGCCGTCGGATTCGCCACTAAAAAATCGTCTTTTGTCGCTTCAAACACCGAGTAATTCCACGACGTCCCGAAGCCTAAAACTTCCTCCGGTTGCAGCGGTGGATAATATTTGCTTAACGTCGAGACCCCGAGACCTCCACGGATAATATCGGTACAAACCAACACAAGCGAAACGAATCCGGCCATGAAACGCAAGAACGAGAACGGGAGACGGCGGTCGAACGCTTTTTCACGAGCAGCAGCTTGATGTCGTTGGTGTTGCAGAATGAGAGCGGTCGCAGTAGACGAGGAGAAAGTCAAGCTGCTTCTCCTGTCGGCGTAATTTGCCGCCCAAGAAGATAAAACGGAGGACAAATCTCCATTCCGATTGCCGGCTACCGACGCAACTCGGATGTGTGCCATGGAAGGCAAATTTTCAAGTGAAAAAGACCTATTTTGCACTAAAAAAAACAGTTTTTTGTTAATTCTAAAAATGTCACTGTCGACATACAGCGGTCATGGGACGGAGATCCAAGTCCACAACGACTCCTTCGGCTCCAGGGTCTGGTTGACGGTACATGGCTCTGGATTCCTGCATGACTTGGCCGTCATTAATCCCTAAAACATCCTGCTCTTCGACTCCGCAGTAGTAAACAGTTCTCTTTTCAGCTGCCACTTGCGCTTGACTGGTGGAAAACAGCACCGCTTGGCCGAACTGCTGCGTCACCTTGTGCACCTTGCCGAAGCCTCCGTTTCGGTCGTCAAGTGGAGCTTTCTTCAGTGTTCCAGAGAACAAAAGGCTGTCGTCGAAATAAATATCCAGCTCTTTCACGCCACGCTCTGGAGTCTTGCTGTAGTTCCAGAATTTAAGCATGGACAGCACCACAGGAGCATCAAAGCCAATGTACACGATGTTTCCCTCAGGATTGCCGAGCGAACTGGCCAACGGAGCCAGCCACGAGTCATGAGCCTCCCACGTATTTTTATCCAGACCACTGAGCAGATTGTCGGGCGTTCGAGTGTCTTGCTCTCGACCGTTTAGATGCTCCAATTCCGAGACGGAGTACGGTACAGCAGAGACAATGCTCGGCTTTTCGGCGATTCGAGCTCCGGTGAAGTCGTAGAGCTCCAGTCCGTTGAGGCCGAGGTAGTACGGGTCGCCCCACGTTGTCCAGCATACGATCTTGAGCAGGAAGCCTTGCGGATACAAAGGAGCTTCGTAGTCTTGCCGGATGATCGGAGTCTTGTACGTGATGGCTCGGAATGGGTAGTGTACACGCTCAGAGTAAGGAAGAGCCTTGTTGGAGCCTCCACCGTCATCTGTGAACCTCAATAACTGGTCGAAGTGGAAATCTGCAACTCCAGGAGCTTTTCGCACTAAAAATCCCGTTTCCTTCGATGAAATGACGACGCCATCGAGTAGAACCACCAGCTGCTTCACACCACGATACGTGTCTTCTGGCGACTTGTTGTAGTTCCAGAGTCGCAGGCCGTAAAAGTACTGCGCCGTTTTGAGCTCAATGCGGACTTCTGGTACAGTTTCCGGCTCAAAAGGAACGAGCCACATGTGCGTATCATCACAGGTCGTCGCCTCACCATCAACCAGCTTATCCAGAGTTCGAGGGTCGCCAAAATACCCCAAAGAGGCCAGATCTCTAGGCGTTGCATCCAAATTATCTACATCTAAAGGGATTGGAGTCCCTCGAGATCCTACCAGCACCTCGATTTGCGTCAAACCAACGTAATTCTGATCGCCCCAGGTACTGAGCAACTGCAACGTCAATCGTCGACCACGAGGAAGGTCTCCATCCGAGTGTAAATCCTCAGTTCTGCCTCTTCCAGACACTCCCTCGATCACTTTTACTGCATCTGGAGATTTCTGGTGAGGTTCCTCCACCCACGAATCAATTGAAGCTCTCACTCCTGTCGCCATTGTCATTGGCCTGCCTGTCCGTTGGCTCTGGTCGTCGTTTTGCTGGCTTTTCGAGCTCGTTTCCGTCCGATTCCCTGCGTCAGAGGTCTGCGGGCGTCGGAGCTCCATTGAACGATGGACGTTATCAACAATCTCTCGAGTCTCTTCGTCTTCTCGCTCTTGCTCTCTTGCTATCACTCCCAGAGCTTCGTCATTAGCTTCAATTGCTGCTAGAATCGCCGTCTCCTGAGTGAATAGAATCACTTCGTTCGAGCTCTCCATACTCTCAGCGCCCACGAGACCTGGAGCTTGTCGGATCTCGCCTTCAAAGATCGTTTTCCCAGCATTTTCTAGCTTCTGGTCATTCCCTGCGTTTAAAACGGGAGGAATCGAGTCGTAGAGAACGAGTCGAGCGGCTCGAACACCTCGACAAGTGTGCGTCCGTGACTTGTTGTAATTCCAGATCCGAACCATTGAAATAGACACGGAAGAATCGAGTTCCAACAGCACGTAGTGAGCTTCTCCAGGCGTATAAGGAGCCAACCACATGTGTAAATCGTCGCAGGTGAAGTTCATTCCGTCCACTAAATTGCGTGGAACTCGTGGGTCGTCCGAGTTCTCTTCCAGCACGTTGATACTCTCAGGACACGCCGTGACTTGATTCACGGGGTCTTGGAACGTCACCAACTCGCCACAATGATCAAAAATCTCCACTCCGTTTAGTCCGACGTAGTACGGATCGCCCCACGTACTCAAAATCTCAATCTGAAGCCATTTTCCACTTGGAAGCACAGGAATTTCTGGAATTGCAGCATGATGGTCAACGTCACTGGCGGCACTTGATATACTGCCGAAATTTGGCTCGGATGACGAGTATTTGAGGATTTCTGGGGATGGAGAAGCAGACAAGAAGCTGCTTGGGCCTTCACGAAGCTGCGTGAGAAGTGCTGAGGTTGTAAACGGCGTGCGAGTGGAAGAAGACATCTTCGGTTTCTCTTCTACGTACTTAGCTCCTCCATCCATGCCAGAACTTGAGTCTGCATCAGTAGGTAATGGGAGACGACTTCGGTTCGTTTTGCTAAACCTCTCGAGGCTATCCCAGGACGAAAGAGATGCGAGAGTAGAAGCCACTGGCTGGTGAAGCTTTTCTTCTGTTCTTTGACTCGGTTGCACCTTCGCATCCGCCCGATCTGGTAGGTTTTGGCGCGGAAATTCATCTTTCGCGTCAATCAGCGGACTTTGAGCACTGTACAACGGTTTCCCCTGCCGTCGACGACTTGTTACACTACCAGAGGAGTGTTTCTCGTCTACATTCCATGTCTCAAGGTCAGCACTCGATCGGCTGGTAGCGAGTAAACGCTCTGTAGAAGATGCAGCTCCCGCTAGCCACAAAGGTGTTCCTCCAGGAGCCTTTTCTTGGCTGAGTTCGTCCGATTGGCGTTCTGACTTGGGTGTATCGGCCCATTTTGTAGTCTTCGCATCAGCTCGACCAGTTGACAGAGAATTTTCCTCCACACGAGCTGTACGCGCCGTCTTCCGACCGGCTCCGCGTAAATCAATCCACGTACACGTGTTGTCGTCTTCGTCTCCAAACGTTTCTGGGAGAGAACCCGTCCAAACCGATTTTCCGGCCACTAGAACCTCCACGTCTCGCGTACAAGCGGTTTTACCGTTGTAATTCCACACACAAAGCTTGGAAGGCGTCGACGAGACCTCAAACTTGAGCAGAAGAACGCCCAAATCTCCCAGACGCCCAAGCCACATATCCCTCTCCCTATTCGTCTCTGCAATCCCGTTAAACAGTCTCGGGAGTCCACGGACCATGTCGTTCGTCTTGGGTAACGCTCTCCCAGTCGGTTGATCGTAAAGTTGGACGCTTTCCAAGTCCACCGAAAGCTCTTCGCCATTGAGATCGTAGACGCAGATCTGCGTCAGGCCAATAGCTCGCGACCGACTCCAAGTTGACAGCAACTTAAGCTTGATTTCGCAGTTTTCCGAGTTATTGGAGGCCTTCGTAACCGAACTCAGTGGCAGGTTCAGTCGAGGAATTACTGGTACAGGCTCCGGTAGTAGCTTCGCCTCTGGTTCCTCTTCTTGAGTCGTCAATTCCACCGGTTTTGAGACTGTAGGCATGCTCTTGGCATCAGCTAGTAGATCAGAGGGGTCTTCCTGTAGAGATCGCAGTTTCGCGAGTCTTTCCTGTCGTTTAATACTCATCAGTCGTTCGATCTCGCGCTCTTCATCCTCTAATTGTTTCAGCATCTTAGCTCGACGCTCCTCCGCTTCCTTCAAGATCCGCTGCTTCTCTTGTCGCTCTTTAGCGAGCCGCTCCTTCATCTCGTTCGCGTACTCGTCTTCCCATCGCATGTGGTCCTCTAAAAGGTTTTTCAAAGGAGCCACGGCCGGGAGATTGGCAGTAGATTCTTCTTCTTTGGCTGCAGGTGTCGTGTTCAGTGCGGACGTGATCTCCTTCCAGATCGCAGGATCACCAATGGAGCTCTGCAACACCTTGACATCGTTCTCATCCTGCTCACTGGACTGGAATTTGTGTAATACATCAACTAACGCTCGTTGTTTCGTTCTTGAAAGGTGCTGGATCATCCCAAAGAGCTCTTTCGTCGTCTTGGAGAGATCAGGAGCTTCTCCAGCGTCTTCTTCTTCAACATCTTCCATCACAAGTTCTCTTTTCTCCTCTTCTTCTTCAAATTCTTCAAAAGATTCTTCCAAGTAACTTTCTTCTTCGTCCTCACTCTTCTCTTCCTGCGTAGTCAGTCGAAAGAGCGGAAGTCCGTCCTGATGTTCCACTGCTACGGCCATTGGGGCTTGCGGTCGGTTCCATTTAGCTCTTCCTCGACTTTCTGGCGTCTTGTCGTCACCTCCAGCACTGAAATTCAACGTAGTGGACGGTGCCGACCTGCATTTGGTCAGTTTTGCCTCCTGTTTCCCCGGCAGTTTAGTAGGCAGCACAGATGTCGCCGATCTGGTACTTCTAGACGCAGCAGGCTGCGTGGCTCTTGCCGGGACGTTGAAAGCCGTGACGAACGCTTCCTCTCGCTCTTGAAGCCGGTCATTGCGCTTGGAAACGGCCGCCAAGCGCTTCTTCACCCGATTCCGCTCCTCCAGCACTTTAATGTACTGGAGCTGCTTCGTGAGCACGGGATCGGCCTTCGCTTCGGTGGAGGGGGATGCGCTGGGGTGGAACTCGTGCTGCTTGTCCCAACGCTTCCGCTCCGCCATCTTTTCGACTGGAAAAAACGTCTCAAGATCGCGCTTGAGGGTCGCCAAGTGATGCAATTCGACTGCATGGACAGATAAACCCGTTTTTTATTTATATTTTTTTTACTTCTTTACAATATTCTTTTTTATTTTATTTAGCATAAATTTAGAACTTTGGTACATTTTAGAACCTACATGTACATGTAGTTGTCTTAAAGTGTTAAAGCAGGGACGGTGGTAGCTGATGATAGATTTTGAGACGGGAAACAGCATGCATTCATGCAGGGTCTACATGCATTCTGTAAAGGTATAACACTTATTTTGTCATTGCCATTTCCAAATCTGCAGGCTGCATCTACAGCACCTCTACTCGTCCACTATGAAGTTCCTCAAGACGCTCTTCCGCAAAACCTCCCGTGACAACGTGGACCAAGTCGCCACTGTTCCAACTGGCACTTTGCCTCCCCTCGACATGACAAGAACTCCTCGGCCTATTGTGGGTGCTGGCAATGGAGACAAGAAGCCAACGGTGGGGAAGCTCACGCTGTACATGCTGCTGTCCGACATGTGAAGGGCCAAGAACTGCAAATACCCGATGAGTCTACTTAAACTGCAACAATAAACATGCCTGTCCAAAGATTTCGCCCTTGTGCAGTGCTCATCAAAATCCAGCGATAACCTTTAGTCCTGCAGCCCGAAGTTAAGCTCATTTTTGCATTTAGCACGGAAGAGATCAAGCTCCATGTCGATAGCTTCTTGGGCGAATTGGCTCCTTTGGGGACGTCACGAGGAGCAGGCGTAGGTTACGTATGACCCAGAAGTAACTTTTACAACGTCCTCACTAATATTTAACGTACTTCAGTTCGGCCAAGTGCCTCGAGTACGTCAAGGAGCACGCTGAGCGTGGTAGCCCCTCGTCTGTTATCAACTGCATCGACGAGTTCACGGCTACGAACCACATGATGAACATCGGCGACGTCAAGGGAGCGGTGATCGACGAGGAGATCCGCAAGAAGAAACCCACAGTCATGGCCGAACTGGGCGCGTACACGGGCTACAGCACCGTAAGGTTCGCGAGTCTGCAACGTGAAGTCGCGGGCCAGGACTCGCACTATCATTCCTTCGAGTACTCGCCGGTGTTCGCGGCCCGCGTCCGTGAGATGGTCGACCTCGCGGGTCTCACGGACCAAGTGACGGTGTACGTGGGTGCGTTCTCGGAGCAGTACGAGGTTCTGCGTGGCAAGACTGTCGATGTGAGTGGCTGTTTGTACTGGAATTCGGTCGCTTCCTTGCTGATGAACGTGTTTTTGTTGGATGTGTGCAGCTTTACTTCATCGACCACGAGAAGTCGGTGTACTTGTCGGATTTGAAGCTGATCCTAGGCAGCGGAACGTTGGCGCCAGGCTCCGTCATTGCTGCAGACAACGTGGTGAGACCAGGGACTCCAGACTACTTGGAGTTTATTGAGAACACTCCGCAGTTCTCTACAGTTCGCCACAGTGTTCCGGTGAAGCTCCCTCCGTTTTGGAGACAGGAGAGCATCCCAGACCTGTCAGTCGCTACGTTTACGGGGTAGCCTCGCACGAAATCGGCGCTTACGGGGTGGCGAGAGTAACGTACAATGAAGCAGCCCCCCCCCCCTTTTGCAATTTTTTTTATTATGTGAGTGCTGGACTTCTCGTAGACGGCAATGAACACCATTGGGGCAATGCCACGAGCTAGTTCTCGAGATGATCTCGTTCACAATTCCTAACGACCGGGGGTACCAGGCGAGGCGAACATCTTCGTGGCAGGGCCGAACTGCCTAGAGCAACAGTAAATTTTCCGAACACGCAACGCCGTTCACATCTAAAGAGAAACCATTGAGCTACTCTCCACTATGTGCCTCTGCGTAAGACACCTCCATCGTCGCTCTTACCAGCCTTTGGGTAAGAAGCCACGTCATGGCCACTTTGAGAGGGGGGGGGGAATCATCCAGAGCAAACTTTGTTGATGCGTGCAGCACATGATTCGCTCAAAGCACTAGCCCTTGCATCAAGGAAACAGCGTCCAAGCCACTTGCATTGTCGCCTGTATCGACGAGTTCGCGTCGAAGACGCACATGATGAACGTTGGCGACGTCAAAGGCAAGAAAGTCATCGATGAGCAAGAAGCAGCCTGTGATCATGACGGAGCTGGGGGGGCTCGTACGCTTCGCCCGCAAACAGCGCGAAGTTGCAGTCAACAAGGCGTCGCACTATTATTCGTTCGAGTTCTCGCCAGTCTTTGCGGCTCGAGTGCGCGAGATGGTGGAGATCGCAGGCTTGGTCCGACCAAGTGATGGTGCACGTGAGTCCACTCCCTTCGTCATTGCAAAGACAACGTCGGTCTTGGCCCCTTAGCACGACACAAGAACGAATACGTCGAGTTCGTTGAGAGCAGCTCGCAGTTCTCAGAAGTCCACCCATACGGTCTACATGAAGCGCGAAGACTCGATGGTCCTGGACCTTTCGGTCGCTACGTTCCTAGGCTAGGCAGGCCTCTCGTCCTTAAACAATGAAAGAGAACGAACTAGTACATGAGCCGCATCCTTGACAACGCACCAGGCTTCACAAACATTCGTTTTGGGGCGTAATCTCTGTTGAATGCTTGTTGATGCGCCTGATACTCCTTGAAATCCCCCCCCCCCCCCCCCCGAA
>LGSM01000591.1:0-17938 GCA_001314345.1 Phytophthora multivora
AAATTGACGCAGCTACAGCAACTTTAGAAGGTGTCCGATCTAATCTGTCGCGCAGAGTATAATAACATTGGATCATTACCACCAACATGAGTTAAATTGACTTTTGTATAGGTCACTTTTTGTTTTTTTTTGTATTTTACATGAGGAGGGGGTGATGGCGACTTTATTAGGCCAGCCGAAACGATGCCAGGGGTTAAAGACCCGAGTGTGGAGCTCGCTGAGTTAAATCCCTCGACCAAGTATGGTTACATCTAGCTTGACTTAGGGTCCTGTCCCCCTCCCACCTTTGTTGGTTAGGGAGGGGCAACAGATATCTCGCCGTGACATCCGTCCTCCAGGTTGTGTCAATATTCTCTGCCTTAATAAAAATCTAAAACAAAACCTTTTACAGACAAATACTGGGTGATTGCAAGTTTCGAACTGCGACCCCCCCCCCCCCCGTCCCCGGGTCCCCAATAGCATCATATCCTGCTTTTCATATCCAAATATGATACAATCGGTGTTGGAAGTGCCGACGACCGACGTGGCGCTGGCGCTCTTCAGCTGGCTGTTGTTTTTCCGCTTTGCGCGCTTCTTCTTCTCCTGGTGGCTCTTCAGAGACTATGCCGTGCGCAGCGCCGCCACGCCCTTGCTGTTCGCGGCCTCGCTCACCTTCTCGCTGAGTATTTTCCAGATGGTCCTGTTCGAAGTGACGGATATAATGCACGCGGGCAGTCGCCAGTGGGTCTGGCGGGTGGATCTCGTCGCTATGACGTACTTGATGGTGCTGGTGCTGCCTGGATCGCTGTTCTACGCTATGGCCAGGGAGTACGGAGTAGTTCGGAAGCAGGCGGTGCTTTGGGCGGGTTTTATGCTGGTATTGTATCTCTACGGCTTCTGGAGGCTCGGAGCAGTGCTGGAACCAGATCTACCTCGTCAACCAGTTGAAGGTGCGTCGAAATATGCTGTTTCTAGCGCAGTTGGAGCTCTGCAAGACTGGGTATGGCTGACAACAAGTGTTATGTTGCTGCAACAGCATTGTTCTCTATCCGCAACTTTGTGAGCCGCGTGAGTCTCTTAGGAGTCGTGTTCATGGCGCTTTTGTCTGGCTTTGGCGCTGTGAACTGCCCTTACGAGTACATGACGTTCTTCTGGCGCCGGGTTGCTGAAGAGGACATTGAGTTTTTAGAGAAGAGACTACGGCACAATCTGGATATTCTCATCGCCAAGAAGAAGCGACTCACACTGGAAGTGCGAGCGTCAGTGAGACGACAGGACGAAGCTTTTGCAGGAGCTGAGAAGAGATCGTTCTTCTCGAAAGTCTTTCGCTTTATCTCGTCGAAACAGGACGATACGACATACATCAAGGGCCTAGAAGCGGAGATCCTGACCCTCGAAAGTCTTGGACGCGAGCTGTTCTTGGAGGTAAACGACCTGAGAGACGTGCAGGCCCGATCGCTTCAAGCTCGGACGTTACGGGGACGGATATTCAACTTCTTCGGCTACATCATGTCGGCCTTTTGCGTTTACAAGATGGTCATGAGCACTGTCAACGTGGTTTTCCGGCGGAATCGCGACAAGGACCCGATCACGGACGCTGTAGAGAAGCTGCTGTATATCTGGCCGTCACTGGCGGAGCAACTGAATATCCGCTTCGTATCGGAGATCGCCTCTCTCGGGTTTGTGGGTATCCTCGTTTTCACCCAGACTAGAGGCTTCCTGGTTACGTTGCTTAAGTTCTTCCGGACGTACTCGAGCACTGTGTCTTCGAACAGTGTCGTGCTCTGGCTCGCACACCTCATGGGGATGTACTTTGTCTCATCTTTCGTCCTCATGCGGATGAACCTCAGCCCACTGCACCGGTACGTCTTTCAAGCTGTTCGAACGTCTAAACGCTCGTATTCTAACGCTTGTACATTATTTCAGACAGCGGATCGACGAAGTGTTAGGCGAAATCGAGTTCAACGTGTTCCACCGATACTTCGACATGATGTTCGTCGTCAGTGCCTTGTGCAGCCTCGGTGTGTTAGCACTGACTCAGTTCTCCAAGGCCTCACGAACAGCTAATAACGACTACGGCGCACACGACAAGTTCCCGTAACGGGGACTTCTTACAATTCGGGCTAGCAGCGTACGTACAGGTAGAACGGTAGGTTGGGGTCACTTAAATTATGAATTTGGTGGATTGTAAGACAGGGTCTTAGTCTTGGACGAACGGGAAGCTCAAGAAATCGTCGTAAAGCAACTTCCCGTTGGCGTCGTAATGAGCTGCACGGTAGCAGCGGTTGCAGAAGAACATCGGGTCCACGACCGCCAGACGATCACCATAGCACACGTACTTCGCGCTGTAGTGCTGACAGATCAAGCAGTTCCGCAGCGGGTGGTTCAGAGGATTGGGTAGACGCAGCGGGAAGATGCCAGAAGTCTTTGGTGCGTCTAGTTCGTGCGGCAGTCGAGCATCTCGAAGCCGCACAAGGTGTTCGCACTCTCCCTGATGGATGTAGACGCCTGGCACGTCAACGTGGAGCTCCAGATCAGCAAAAGTCGCCGAATGAAGACTGTGAGGCCGATCACCAGCAATGAACGCTCCAAACTTCGCCTGGCGCTCGGGTTTGGCTCGAATCCAGCGTCGGATCTGCTCCGAGTAGTCCAGACTCCCAGGAACACGTCGATCCACGAAAAACTTCTGCCCGAAGTACACGAGTTTCGAAGGCTTCGCGTGCTCACTCAGTCTCTCGTCGTTTGCACACGCAAATAAATCCACAAGCTCGGAAATCCTCTGCGAACGGCGCACAAGGAACGATTGCGTCCTCGCTGGGTCCTTACTTGGGTGCAGCACGTCGAACCACAGAATGGCGTCGTTGTCCTGTACAGATTTATTGCCAACGCCCTCGGCCTCTGCTTCATTCACATCCGGCACTGGTCTCGCAAATTCAAAGCTCATGGCTGTCACAGTGTCCGCCATTGACCTCTTCTGCACTAACCTCCGCTTCTTGATCTTGAATGTGTCAACAAAGTTCTGCAGCCGTTTACTGGGCTTTCGCTCAGCTCGGAGTTCGTCAATATCGTCCAATTCTTCGAAAACAGCCTCGAACCGCACTCTCTCGGCTTCGAGCTCCTTCTGCAGCTTCTTGCGCTCCTTCCTCTTCTGTCTAACAGCTGCAACGGCCGCTTTCTCCTTTGCCACCACTGCAGCTCTGCTGATCTCTTCTGGCTGCTCTTCTTCGGACTCCGTGGTCTGACCTTCCCCCTCATCTTTTAGTGCGTCTAGTACGCCCTCCGGCTGCAACGCCAGCGTAGCAATGCGTTGGTATTTCTTGATTCTTTCAGCATAAGGCAGCGCTTTGTCCGTTAGAGCTGAATCTCCTTCGTTCCAGTGTCGCAACGCGCGGTAAATGCCGTCGTCCACCGCCTTCTCCAGTGGTGGCAGCAAAATGTCGTCCACGCTGATGTCTACAGCGCTCAATTCGCCCTTGGCGGCCTCATTCACAGGCACCAGCGGCGGGAAGAGCGCCTGGAAGTCCATCTTAGCTCCCTGACCAATAAAAATAACCACCAACCAATCAAACTTCTTCATTTAAAAAACGATTTCGCTAGTCGTAAAACTGAAATGGCTACATTAAAAAAAAAAATGACGAACACTTACCTGTACAATTGCTGGCCTTACGCCATTAGTTCGTGGGTCGAGAGCGACTCGGACGTGCGATGCAGTACACTCACGTCTCGAGAGCACAGTCGCGTGGGTTCCTTGTCCTTGTCACTGCCGAAGATCCGCGAGAATAGTCCTCCTTCGACCTTCCTAGCCTTGCTATTGCTGCGAGGAAGCCGTGAGGGCTTGCGCTGCAGCACCATAGCGTACTGGTTCTTCTGGCATCGTCTCGGGCCGTCACCTTCGTGCCGTCGCGGGTTGCAGCTCCAGACGTTGTCTTCCATTATGCTCGACAGGTACTCGACGATGCTGTGGTGCTTCATCTTGGCTGCCCCTTTGCGTGCCTGGAACAAACATCCTTTCGTAGAGTACCGACACAGTAAGACCACACACTCGAGATGGCCGTTCTTGGCTGCATCTTCCAGCGCTCTCGGATGTGGACCTTCCACTCGATGCTTCCCCAGAAACTCCACGACTTTATCATGGCCAAACCCAGCCGCACAGCCCATAGCCACCGTCGTGCAACCTTCCGTGCGGTTATCGTGCAAGAACGTCACCACTTCCAAATGCCCGTTCGCAGCAGCCATATCCATGGCCTCGTAAGTGCATCCTTCCGTGCGATGCTCGTGGAGATACCGCACAACGTCCAGATTCCCTGCAATTGCTGCTGCATCCATCACTCCAGCCGAAAACCCGTCGTATTTGCGCTCATCCAGCCACCGAATGGCCTTCAAGTTCCCTCTTGACGCCGCAAAACACAATTGCCAAGGGCGAATCTGCACGAATTGTCGTGGCACATTTCGATGCAACCAGTCCATAACCGCCAGGTCTCCGCTGTAGTGGATAGCGTAGTTAAGTAAATTGCCTTCGAACTGGTAGTCGCTTAAGTTGCAGTGCTCTCCGATCCACTGCAAAGCGTCCAACCGGTTAAACATTACAGCGCAGCGAATAACTTCGTGAAATTCGATTCGAGGGTTCTTCTGGTGTTCCTTCAGCTGGGAAGTACGAAATAGCAGCTGTAGCATCTTTAAATCGTCGCGGATGATAGCTACTTGCGGTAAATAGCCACGAGGCTGAGGATAAAGCGCTGTTATTGGCGTCACGTGATGTCGACGCTCTTTTGCGGCTCGTTTGGCTTCTCGAGAAGCGAAAAGACCCACTGCGAACGGGACGCCGCTCATAAATCCAGTGATGGTATACAGCAGCTCACATCGCGTCAGGACCAGCAGCGCAGGCGAGTTATTGCGAGGAGAAGACTCCATCGGTGGAGTCTTTGACGTTCGGAAAATGGCATGGCTAATCCATGATGGATAAATGATGTGGGTTACATCATGTACCCGCCAGTTGTTGAAGTGGCGTTGAAGAAATGGATCACTCCAGGGAGTCCATGGACGAGATCTGCAAGAAGTAAACGAACTGGTACGAATGTATCGAGATCTACAGCTGAAAGTCTAGACCAAGAGCTCATCAGTGGTGGATAAATGGCTACATGCCCCATGCTATTACGTTTCCCGTCGGAAATGGTCGGATTGCGGTTCTGCAGCTGCAGCGATTTGCTGTGAAACTTCTTTTTTATTTTATAGATCTGTCACTGATGTGTATGTAGTTTATTACTACGGTAGAAGGAAAATACCGTAGGCTCGAGACTTTGGTTGTATATTATCTTCTTCATCTCGGTATAAAATCTATCATACTTTTGATAAAATTGCACTCTCAAGGGCGTTTCTCAATGGTAAAAATACTCAAATGTAAATTTGGTCATTGAGGGGGAGAACCGTTTTATTTTTTCTTCTTGTGCGGCTCACTGTCGGTCGTTTGCACAGTAGAAACCTCAAGAGTTCCAGTCCGTCTTGGACGTTCGTTTTCCCCTGTTGCGTTTTGGCTCCGATATTAGCAGCTTTCCTCGTTCAGACCGGGCGTAGTTGACCCTTTGCTGCGTTTATGCATGAGAGCAGTGCTCAGGATATCCCGCCCGGCCCCCAAGCAAGCAGTATGGCGTTCTCGCTTCACCCGCAAGCCTTCCGGTCGGGCATTAGCTCTTTCCCGGCGGCAAACGACTCGACCAAAGTGGACGCGACGTCCTCAGCTGATACAGTCCTTTCGCCAGCTAGTTCGAGCACGAAAACCGGTTTACTCGGTCGGTTCTTTCGCAAGAACCGAGTAGCCACAGAAGACTGCAGCGACAACGCTCAAGAACTCATAAAAAGTCGCTTGTTGTTCGTCAACGACGTCAAACGGACCATGGAGTACGCTGCCTACATGCAGAAGCACCACAACGCCGAGCCCTACTGGACCAACACGGTGCGTTCGTCCAAATACAGCGCCCTCAACTTCCTCCCCAAGTCCCTCTTCGAGCAGTTCCGTCGCGTGGCCAATTTCTACTTCCTTATCATCTCGCTGCTTCAGTTGTGTACCGACTTGTCCCCTACGAACGAATATTCCACGATCGGGCCGTTGATGCTCGTTTTGACCGCTACAATGATCAAGGAAGGGCTGGAAGACCGTGCACGGCATCAGCAAGACTGGGTCGTCAATCACGACAAAGTGGAGACTCTCAACGGGCTAGTAGAACCCAGGAAAAAGACCACGGAAGACGTCACGCGCACTCTTCACCTTGGGGATTTCCAGTCCGTCTTTTGGAAAAACTTACGCGTGGGTCACGTGATCAAGATCCACGATCAGGAACAGATCCCTGCCGATATCGTACTGCTGTTTTCCAGCCAAGAAACGGGTGAAGCCATGTGCGAGACTTCCAGTCTCGATGGAGAGTCCAACCTGAAAGTACGTCACTGCGTCAAGTGGCACCACATCGTTCCTCGATCCCCTAAAGAGTTCGGGGACATTATTCACGGTGAGATCCGCTGTGAAGCTCCGAATAAAAGACTCTACAGTTTCGACGGGGTCATGCGTGTTTCCAGTGCGAAATCACACGGAGAATCTTTAAGTTCTTCTTCACTGGAACCTCGAGTATTGGAGGAAGAGGGACTACCAGCAGACGCTGAGGAGATCCCGATCACTATTGAGAACGTTTTACTACGCGGGATGAAGCTCTGCAACACGAAATGGATCGTTGGCGTTGTGGTTGGCGGCGGAAATGACACGAAACTGGTCCAGAACATGAAGGCGATTCCGTCCAAGTTCAGTCGTCTGGATCGGATCGCAAATCGCTGCATTTTCCTCATTTTCTCGGTTCTTTTCGGCGTCTGCTGCTTCAGCTCCATCCAGGCGTCGCTCTTCGCTGTCAAAGTCCACCAGAAACCAGGGTACGAGAGCGCCTATCCGTTTGTAGCCAACTTCCACTCGGGGTACTTCGTCGAAGCTTGGGTCACGTATCTCATCCTGTACAATAACATGGTGCCGATCTCGCTCTACATCAGTCTCGAAGTGGTCAAGTGGTACCAAGCCAGAAGGATAGAGAACGATCCCAAGATGTACTGTTCGATCACGGGGCGGGGCGTGACCGCACGGACATCCAACGTGAACGAAGATCTGGGTCAGATCAAGTATATTTTCAGCGACAAGACCGGGACCCTGACCAAGAACCAAATGCTGTTTAAAGTGTGCAGTATCGGTGGGATCATCTTTGACGGCTCCAATATGCAGCTCCGTCGAGCAGCGCAAGCCGGGGGCGACGATTTATCCGGCAACGATATGATGCTCAAGTTCGGGTCTGCTTCGGCGGTCAGGGGAGGTAGTGCGGGTCGGGACGGTAGTACAGACGGGAGTCGCAAGTCCAAGCACGTGTCGGTGACGGAAAAGGACGTTCGGTCGTACGCGCAAATGATGAAATTCGTGGAAAATCCGACCCGGTTCTC
Source organism: Phytophthora multivora (assembly GCA_001314345.1). Taxonomy (NCBI): domain Eukaryota; phylum Oomycota; class Peronosporomycetes; order Peronosporales; family Peronosporaceae; genus Phytophthora; species Phytophthora multivora. Next base: position 7,444 of record LGSM01000591.1, read on the forward strand.
GGCCAAAGAGATGCACGCGGTAGAATTGGCTCGACCGTTCTTCCGCTGCTTGTTGCTTTGTCATTCAGCGTCCGTAGCACTCGAAGAACCGTCAGTAACTGGAGATCAGACGGACGTAACGAGTATATCGGGTAGAACGCTGACGGAGAGTGCGGACGGGAGTCGAGCGGAAAGTCGACGGCAAAGTGGCGCTAGATATAATTCGTTCACGAGTAACCACGCAGCAGCGGAAGCCACCGACGCTTTTCCTCCTCTAAGAGGAGATCGGAAGTTCTTCGGCTCTTCACCGGATGAAGTAGCGCTACTTAACGCTGCGGTCGAATTCGACTGCGTGTACGAACGACGAGAAGGTGACGTGATCCACATCCGGTTGTTCGGGAAACCGGAGTCCTACCAACTATTGGCACTAAACGAGTTCGACAGTACGAGGAAATGTATGTCTGTGGTTGTGAAGAGACTTTCGAGGGACGAATCGGATGCAACGAAGCACGGGCGAGTGCGAGACAGTTTGGGGGACTTGGAACGCACATTGGAGACGGATCTCGACGGAATCAGCGACTCGGAATCAGAAGACCACGACATCCTGGTGTTCTCGAAAGGAGCTGATACCGTCATGTTCGCCAATGCCAATAAGGACCAGGATATCAGCAAATTGGCTCTTCATGTTCATTACTTCGCTGCGATGGCTTTACGTACTTTACTTCTTGGATATCGGACCTTATCCGTGACGGAATATCTCACGTGGAAGTGTGAATTTGACACTGCGAAAAAATCCCTATCCAACCGAGAGCAGTTGTGTGTGGAAGTAGCCAGGAAGATTGAAAAATCCACCAAACTTCTAGGCGCGACAGGGGTCGAAGACTTGCTCCAGGATGGGGTGAGAGAGTGTATTTCCCAATTATCCCTCGGTGGGATAAATATCTGGATGTTAACAGGCGACAAGGACGAAACAGCGATCTCCGTGGCTCACATGTGCGGCCTCATCGGTCCAAAAAGCAAAATTATTATCATCAAAGGGAAGACGAAACAGGATTGTCTCGATGACATCGCGAAAGCCCGACGGAAGCTCAAGAGAGAGGGCGTGTGGGTGCCTGGCGTAGCTTCTCAGGATATTTCGCTCGTTATTAACGGAGAAGCACTGGAAACTTTACTGACCGACGCGTTAATGTCCAGTAAAGTGAAGACGCAGATCTCGTACGCCAACTCGAACCAGGTCGCCCCTCACTCCAGTTGCTCGGATCCTGCTAGCCACACTCAGAGCGCTCCACTGGACGGTTTACGGACAGAAAGAGAGGCCCACGGAGGTCGTCTAAGTGGCTCCATGTCTTCCAAGTCCATGGGAAGTCTTCCATTCCACGCAGTGCCCAACCCCCGTCACCGTTCGAGCTCCAGACCTGGTTCTACTTCTCGCTCGTCCATTACAGATACCAACGGAGGCGTCCAATTAACCCACCAGTTGTTCCTCGAACTCGCTTCCCAGTGTAGAACGGTAGTAGCGTGTCGCCTGAGCCCCATGCAGAAGGCTCAAGTTGTGAGCTTGATGAAGGCGGCACCTGGTACACCGCTAACACTGGCGGTAGGGGACGGAGGGAACGACGTGAGTATGATCCAGGAGGCTCATGTGGGTATTGGGATCTACGGACACGAAGGAATGCAGGCGGTTCGAGCTGCAGACTTCGCGATTGTGACTTTCCGCCATCTTTCTCGTCTTTTACTGGTTCACGGGCGTTGGAATCACCGCCGAGTGGCTCGCGTCATCCTGTTCTCGTTCTACAAGAACATGGCGCTCATTATGACGTTGTTCCTGTACTCGTTCTACAATGGCTACTCCGGCCAGACGCTGTACGAATCGTACTTGATGGTAGGCTGGAACGTGCTGTATACGGTTCTACCCATTTTCGTGCTCGGGATCACGGACGAGGATATTCGAGACAGCGCCGTTCTACGCTTCCCTTTCGTGTACCGGAGTTCGTTGAGGAAGAGCGAGTTGAGCATCAAAGGGTTAAGTTTCTGGGTCGCCAACGCATTGTTCCACTCCATTATGGTGTTTTTCTTCGTCCTGAAGACTATGGGAGGAGTTTCGTCCAAGTACAGCCACGCGAACGGTCTATTCCCCGATGGAACGGCAGTCTACGGAGCGTTAATCGTCACGGTGACGCTCAAAGCCTCGCTCCACATGCAGTGCTTGTACCGCTGGAACCGAGCGCACTACCTTTCGTTACTTGGAGGGTTTTTAGCCTACATTTTGTTCGTAGGGGCCTACTCCCAAGCGTACCGCATGTTCCCAACGTTCGACGTGTTCCGAGACTTCCAAGGGCTCGCACAGATCCTCTTCTCCGAGATGTTGTACTGGGCAATGCTGTTCTTCACTGCAGTGACGTGTTTGTGTGTGGATCTGGCCGTCATGTACTTGAGGAAAATGTATTTACCGTCCAGCAACGACATCATCCTGGAGATTGACAGTGGTTTGGGCGATCTACCCGTTCTACCGGTTCGAAACGCCGATGGCTCCATTGACAATGGACGTGCTGGTAAAGTGGTCTACAGCTCTTCCGGTCGCTCGGATGAAGGGAGTTACGCTGGAGCTGGTAGTGCAGCAGGTAGTGCGCGATCTGAGAAGGGAGAATTAACGCCAACGCTCCTTGAAGGCGAATGGAGCCAACAATTCCGAGATTTCGACCTCCCAACCGAACACGATGAGCTTTCCAAGCAAATAGTATCGGTACAACGCGAACTGGCGCAGGAGATCGGCCACCCAGACCCTTTCATGCAGGAGGACGACGCGCACAGTTCCCGTGCGTTAAGAGTGCAACCCCCCGTCCACCCTCTTACGCTGGAGTTTATGGGCGAAGAGCACCAACGTTTAGAGACGGAGTACGAGTTCACTTTTGCCTTCCGAGAGCGCAGTAGAGTGATGCTTTGTCTCAAGGTGATGGCGTTTATGATCCCTCTCTACGCGGCGTACGAGGTGCTTTGGGAGCGAGATACGTCGTTTATCTGGATCCGAGTGGGTTATTTCGTCTGTGACGTGTGTTTCATGCGCTTCGCACGTACCAAGTACTTCGTACAGAACTACCAGATCGCCATTCTACTGCCCTACTGTGTCATCGGGATGGCGCTGACGTTGACCATATCTGATACTGGCAAGTTCGCGGCTGCGCTCTACCCCGTCGGTCTCTTCGTGGTCATCCGCGTGAAATTCCTCTACGCTCTGATGCTGTCGATCTACAATTTCGCGTTCTACATGCTGGCGGACCGACTGAGCTCCATGAACTACAGTAACAGCGTGGATCTGTCGGACTTGATGCTCTTCGCGCTCTACCTCGTGTTCGTCATCACCTTCGGCGCGTACGCGTGTTATTCTCTTCAGATCACCATGAGACGGGATTTCCTGCAAAGTAGATCCCTACTGATCGAGCAGAAGCGTTCTACCCAGATTCTAAAGAACATGCTACCCGAACACGTAGTACAGCGGATGCAGAAGGGCGACACGTTGATCAGCGAGGACGAGCAGGACGTGACGATCCTGTTCTGTGACATCGCCGACTTTGCGTCGTTCGTGAACCGCTTCAGCCCTACCGAGGTAGTTTCTCTCCTGGACCGCGTGTACTCCCTGTTCGACCAGATCTGCCAGAAGCACGGCGTGCGGAAGATGGAGACAGTGGGGAAGACGTATATGGCGTGTGCTGGGTTGCAGGGCAAAGACCAAGGAAGAGAAGCCGCTCTTCGTGCGGTGACTATGGCCTTGGACATGTTGGCTTCTCTTGAAAAGTGTCGCGCTTCGAATGGCAACGGGATCAAACTACGTATTGGCGTCCACTCCGGTCGTGTGGTTAGTGGTTTAGTGGGGATGAAGAAGCAGCAGTTCTCTCTATTCGGCGATACAGTCAACACGTCGTCCCGTATGCAGTCGACAGGGGTCACCGGTCGATGTCAGATCTCCCAAGTCACTTACAAGAAACTCGCAGGCCATTTCAGCTTTGAAGAACGGCAAATCGACGTCAAAGGCAAAGGTAGTATGACGACGTACTTAGTGGGAGAACCGCTCACGGAAGTGGCGCAAATGGCGTGTCTCGGTCAACTCGAGTTCAGCTCCAAGCGGGACTCCGTGCTCGTGTCTTCGTCGGTCATCAATGTCCGTCGTCCTTTTGAGCAGGACTTTTTAGCTCTTACTAGGAACAAAATTATCCATTCGGCCAGACAGCGGTGGAAGAAGTACGACCCGGTTCGGCTGCTGCTTGGCACTCCACCTGACTTGGCTTCATGGGGGGGAACGGACACCAGTGAGAGCGTAGAACAGCACATGCTGACGGAGATCCGACTGGTGAATATGTGCTTCAAGGACGACGACATGGAGAACAAGTACCTTGAGAGCACTTTAGCTGACCGAGTGGAAGGAGCTCGTACTACCCTGCTCTCCCTTGCAGTCTACGCTTTTTTCACGTGTATGCGGGACCTTTTAGTGGAGATTTTCTCGGTCGTTAGCTCCTATACGCCGCAGAAGGAGATCTCAGCCACCATGTACGCCATTCTACTATTTATCCGCAGTCCCTTCGTGATCGTGGCGATTCTCGTAGCTCGACGGGTGCGGGACGAGTTTGTGTTCTACTCGGAGCTCAAACTTCGTAATGTGCTGCTTGGATTTTATCTCGTTGGATTATTCGTCTTCACTTTAGCCCAAGCTTTACTATGGGGCCTCAACTACGAAGCGGACATTGACACGTCTCCTCGATACGTCAACTTGTGCCTCGACACTGTGTTGGCCATGTTCGTCGTCTCTAATGGCCGGTCCATTCTGTATCGCCACGTGGTGGTCTTTAACGTGATCGCTCTCATTATGGTGTCCATTACCACGATGGTTTCGCTCCAAAGGTACCACCAGGACGCTGCCAAGTTCAATTCCAAGTTTAAAACGAGTTACCCGATTGTACTCACGTATTTTTCCGTCGTAGCGAACATCATCGCGTCTCAAAGCGTCGAGTTCTTCACTCGCCGTCAAATTTGGCTCAAGACCCGGACGCAACTCGAGACGATGAATGCTGATCGATTACTGTACCAAATGCTGCCCGCCGCCGTGGTAATGCGGCTAAAAGAGGGGGAAATGGTGTGCGACCAGCACCAACAAGTGGGGATCCTCTTCTCGGACATCAAAGGGTTCACGTCCATCGCTTCTCAAGCTGCTACAGCTCAAGTCGTCAACATTTTAGCGTCTCTCTTCTGCGCTTTCGACAAATTAACCGAGAAGCACGGCGTGTTCAAGATGCAGACGATCGGAGACGCCTACGTCATCGTCTCGGGTCTCCCGTACGTGGATATGAGTCTCGGGCCTGGCCTGGTCACCAGCTCTGCGAGTACTGCGGACATGTCGAACGCAGACGCGAGTATGAGTGTGGGGGCGCCAGTAGCGAATCCCAATGGGGGGATCGCCTCGTCTTTCGTACGGATGTCGAGTAACCGCGTGTTGCCACTGGAACGCAAGAGCGAAGTGGTTAATGGACCTGGTGGGACCCCTCGAGGCTCTGGCTCCAAGTTGCGATCGCATTTACTGCGACGTAGTACGTTGAAACACAAGCACCAGATGCATTTACGCAGTCACATCCGCGATTTGTTGGCTATGGCTCGAGATATGCACAAGGAGGTGCGGAAAGTCCAAGACCCCAACACGGGCGAGAGGCTGCAGATGCGGATCGGGATCCACGTAGGCAACATCATCGGAGGAGTGATCGGAACGACGACGCTACGGTACGATATGTGGGGGCCGGACGCTCTTACAGCGAACGAATTAGAGTCCAACGGTGTCCCCGAGAAGATCCTGGTGAGCCCCATCGTGCAGGAGGTGGTCAAGGATATGATCGACATCCGCTGCACGTTCCACCGCAAGATCAACTTCACCAACGTCCCCATGATGGATACGTATCTCGTTGAGTTCATTGAGCCGGACGGGTCGGGCGGGAAGAGCAACGCTAGTGGCAGTGGAGGCAGGAAAAACAGCGACTTGGCCGACTCCATCCACCCAGCGCCAGGGGTTGTAAGCTCCACAAACCCGGCGGAACCCTAAAGAGATAACATAAAACCTAAAGTAATTCTTAAAGTTGAAAACACAAAAAAATCGTTTTTTTGGAAGTTGAAGTTCACGTCAACTTCAACTTTGGTGTGGTAAACGTAACGGTGAAAATGCTGAAAATGGCTACAGTTTCCACTTTTCCGCGTTCGAGTCGCGATGGCCACGCCTGGGGACGTCGCCTTCGCTGTTCTGACGAATTATGGATTGTTGCAGCACATTACGAGCTTCCAGGGAGGTTTGCCGTACCTCGTAGGTCAGATAAGCGCCAGTCTCGACTGTTTGACTCAGCTTGGGAGCTTTCGTGGTAAATTGCCGCGGTTCGCTATCCGCCAACGAGATCTCCACATGCTCGAGGTGTTGCGTAGAGCTACGCTAAACCCACGTCTCCAGAAACTACCACAGTTGGAGTTCTACGGGGTGCGTCGCTGCGCTATTGAGTACAACAGCCTTCAAGTTCTGAAATGGCTACATTCCACGCGGGATACGTCTCCGACGATGTTAGAGGAGTCCAGGCTGCTTGCAGAAGCTGTGACGTGCTACTTCGACAATGCGGACATTATGGAATGGCTGCACAGCGCACCTGAAGGTCCTCTTGAACCCATTTCGACGATCACAGAGGTGGAATTGTGTCGAGCTGCAGGGTTTGGCAACATTCGAGGCATCAGATGGCTACATGAGCACGGGAGCACGGCATTCTCGACTCTTGTGATGGATACGGCAGCTACGCACGGACATCTGGAGCTGGTGAAGTTTCTACACGGGAACAGACCGGAAGGATGCACCACACGAGCCATGCACGGCGCAGCATTGAATGGATACCACGAAGTTGTCAAATTTCTCGCGAAGAACCGACTGGAAGGTCCGAGTGATCGTACACTGGAGATGGCGGCGAGTGCAGGCCATTTGAAATGTGTCCAAGCGCTTATCAAGTGTGCGCAACCTCCTCCACGTGGCAGTGGCGTGTGGAAATTAGGAGTTGCTCGTCAGTTAGCAATCGACGCTGGGCACAAGGAAGTCGCTAATTATCTAGCGAGACACAGAGAGAAAGCTACTGCGGGGGCTAAGAAGAAACGCTATTGCTTTGGGCTCTTTTGAGGCAGGTGTATGTTTTATTTTCAAGAATAATATTCGCAGTCAGTACTTTGGTGGGGTAGGCCCAGCAGTGGAAATGCTGGAAAATAGGTACAGACAAGATCAAGGCTGCTTGCAGAAGCCGTGACTTGTTCTTTGACAATGTGGACATAATGGAATGGCTGCACAGCGTGCCTGAAGGACCTTGTTAACTCATTTCGACGATCACAGAGGTGGAATTGTGTCGAGCTGCAGGGTTCGGCAACATTCGAGCTATCCGATGGCTACATGAGCACGAGAGCACGGCATTCTCCACTCTTGTGATGGGTACGGCTGCAATGTACGGACATCTTGAGGTCGTAAAGTTCTTGCACGAGAATTGGCCAGAAGGGTGCATCGCACGAGCCATTCACGGCGCAGCATTGACCGGATACCATGAAGTTGTCAATTTTCTCGCGGAAAATCGGCCAGAGTGTCCTATGGAGTGTGCACTGGAGACGGCAGGAAAACTTGAGGATAGTTGGGACACATTGTATGTGGCCTTCACCTAAGGCCTTAGTGCAGGTCAGTTGAAATGTATCGCTATTAAGCTTGCTCAGTTTTTTTTATCATGAAAGGTTAAATTGCTCGTCGAGGGGCTAAGTATGGTTTTTGAGAGCGTGTTAACATGTATATTCAAGAAAAACAAATAACCATCGTTTGATTTAACTCTACAGCCAGCGAAACCACCACCACAACCATCCCGTGGGCTTTTGTACACTTGTAGACTTCTCCACTGTCGTCTTGGTGGCCGTTTTCTTTGGGGATGTGACGGCTTGAAGCAGCTTTTGTGGTTGTCTTTGGCACCATCTAGGACCTGGTCGTACATGGTACAGCCTCGAATTACACGAGCGAACGTCAGGGTTCATCCAGGCAGATAACAGCACAGCAACGCGGGGATGGCCAGCCTGAAGTGCGGTACGACGTGCTTCAAAGAGACACCCGCGTATCGAGCAGCGAATTAACGCATCCACACAATCAACGCTGCCTTGCGCGGCAGTTCGTTCCAGGGCGTATCCATGCGGACCTTCGTGTCTGTTCTCCCCTAGGTAGAGCACAACATCTGCATGTCCATTGATCGCTGCGTTGGTCATTGCATCCTTCGTACACCCCTCCACGCGGTTTTCCTGCAGATATCTAACGATTTCTAAATGACCACCACTCGCAGCACTGTCCATAGCTGCAGTTGTGCATACTGCGCCTTCTTCATGGAGGAAACACACCATCTCCAAGTATCCGTTTTGACAGGCAGTATCCATAGCTTTCGAGGTGCAGCCTTCCGAACGGTTCGTCATGAGAAATTTAACCACTTCGAGATGACCTCTCCATGTAGCGCCATCAACAGCTCTGCTGGTGCATCCTTCCGTTCGATTTTCGTGCAAATATTGGATAACCGACAAGCGCCCAACCAGAGCAGCGCCATCCATCGCATCCGTGGTGCATCCTTCGTTGCGGTGCTCATGCAGAAACTCCACCACTTCTAAATGACCATTTCGAGCAGCTCCATTCATCGCCATGGTCGAACACCCTTCGCTGCGGTTTTCATGTAAAAACTGAAGCACCTGTAGGAACCCTCCAGCAGCAGCGCCATCCATGGCAACAGTCGAACAACCTTCCGTCCGTTGAAAGTGCAAGAACTTGACCATCTCAAGGTGTCCGTTATGCGCAGCTCCGTCCATGGCGGCAACTGTACAGCCCTCCACCCTCTTTGTATGCAGGAACTGCACGATGTCCATGTGTCCATTCCTGGCCGCCCCATCCATCGCTGCGACTGTACATCCTTCCCTCCTGTGTCCGTGTAAATATTGCACGATAGCCAAATGTCCATTCGCCGCTGCGCCATCCAAGGCGTCTACTGAGCATCTCCCGTCCCTCTCCAGCAAGAACCTCAACGTCGCCATCTTGCCCATGGTGGCCACCAGATCCGCTAGCTTTGGGTCCTCCAATCCACTCGTAGCCAGCTCCATTTGTGTGAGAAATTGCAGCACGGGGATCCCTGCGCGACTCAAATCTTCGGCTTTGACGTCTCTCAATGCCGATCGCGAGTAATTCGCCGCCACCCACTGCACAATTTCCAGCTTTTCAGTAGTTTGTAGAGCCTCCGAGTAGCGCACCGCCCACCCCATCAGCGTACTACCTACTGTTCTACTCGTTAAATTGTGTGCACCTCCGTCGTTTAGCAGCATGCCCGTGTCTGCTAAGTACTTTAAGACCTCCAACTGCCCGAACTGAATCGCACAGCGCGTAGCCCCGTCGAAAACCAGCTCCGGTCGGGATTGGAAGCTTTTGGTGGTCGAAAGCCTCCGTAAGTGGCGCAAAGTCTCCAAGTCCCCCCGTTGAATTACGGAACGAGGGAGAGCGCCAGTGGCGGACCAAGGAACACCGCGGAGGCCGCGCTGGAAGTCGGTGGCAAGCGACACGACGCGCCACGGGACACCGTCGATGAAGCTCATGATGAGGCGGAACAACGGCGCGTTAGTTAGCACCAGCATCGACGCCTGAGCCGGAGGAGACGACGCCATGGAACTCTTTCGCAGCAAAAAAAACTGATAATGAATATACCTGGTATCATAAAACGTTGGTTTTATGTTAGCGATTTTGCCTAACAGTAAATTTTGGGGTAACAAAAAGTTTTTTTTTTTATGAGAGAGCAGATGTGTCTATTATCCTTATTATTGGATGCAAGACGTCTGGAAAGTCCTAAGCCTGGAGAGTAATGCTAATGCTGGCACTCCCTTCCTGGTCTCCACTTGTGATGGAATCTCTCGTGGTTTTTGTTGGAGTATTTGAGTCCCCAAGTACAACCGCGTTCCGCTGATCCTGGTGTTTGTTGATCTTCTTTCTCGTTTTGCGATCGCTCGTAGTTGCCTCATACAGGAACTCCAAATTTCCTGCGTGGCTTGGTCAGCCGATATCTCCTCCTGCTCGAAGATGACTCGATTTCGTTGAATCCATAGGTTCGTTATACATACACTACACATAATTCTCCAGACGCGTTTCCACATTGTCTCCATGGCTGCTTCTTCGTCCGGTTCATAAGTCCACAACTGCCTTTTCTTCATTTTGGGTATCGGTGGTGACTTGCGACTGGCACAGTATTCCATGTACGACTCGATTGCACCCTTCTCGTGAATTTCCCCTGTCCACTGACTGACGAGGTTGGTCCAGCAAGTCTGTGCCTCTGGACACTCCCAGAATATGTGTTCGAGTGTCCCCTTTTGCCCTTCACATTTTTCGGTCTTTCTGCAACTGTTATTTACTGGTCGCTGCTCGTGAAACAGGTTCAATTGGCAAGTGACAACTCGGTATGTCACCCACACT
>LGSM01000592.1:0-17842 GCA_001314345.1 Phytophthora multivora
CCCGGGTTCGCCATGTCCAAACGAGCGTGCAAGCAGATCACAGTGGAGGAGAAGATAAAGAAGCTGAAGATCTGGCAACAAAAGCCTACGTGGGCGCCGGCGGAGGCAGGCAGGCAAGTAGTTGAGGGTCGACAAAGGGGCGCTAATCGGTTGGCGTAAAGCTTTTTCAGACGCCAACCTATCGTTCATTTCCGACCCAGGTTTGGAGGCTGGAAGATTTCGCAAAACTGGGTCCGGATATAAGCGAAAGCTGAAGTCATTTGAATCCCGAGTTATTGAGTATTATGGCAATTTTGTTGGCCAAAGACATGCTGCTACAACGAAGGACATTTTACTGTACTGCCGACAAATTCCAGAGTTTTTATTGGAGTTCGACAACGAAATTACCCAAAAAAGCTGGGTACAACGCTTTATCAAGCGTAACCAGATCCAGCACGACCGCGAAGTTCAGGACAGGACGGTGACCTCGGCAGTAAGGACGAAGAGATTCAAGATGTTGTACAGTGTGATCCTTAGCTAAGTGTAGCTACGCCAGGTCAGTCTGCCCATGCTGGGGCGAATGGTAGTAGTGGTGGGGACGTCGTTTTGGGAAACGATTTACCTTAGCGCGGTTGTGTGGAGATTAAAGGTCCGAATACGGAATCCTTAAATTTGTTCTCTGTGGAAAAGTGTTTGGCATTGGTGCCGAATTTCTTGACGACAGCTTTTTGTTTTACCGGTTCCAGCTTTTCCAGTATGCTAAAGCTCCAACAGTCACTGCTTTTATAAAGAAAAAAGTTCCCGCTTCTGAAATTTTGCCGCCGGAAAACATTTCTCGGATTCTCGCTTGACCAATTATTCGCCGACGCGAGAAAAAGGTATCAGCACTGCAGGGGAGGAAGAAAATCGGCGAAAAAGGTATTGTCGTGGAGGTTTCGAGTGTGAGTATATCTTCGACTACAGTAATCGGTGTCATGAAACGCTGGGACGCTGTAGTGAAAGCAAGGAAAGTGATATCCAAAGCACAGCTTTGGATCGTGCGTATTGACTTTTCGGCTTCCACCAGTTCGGATTTCCACGTCTTGAGAAGTCCAGACCTTGACAGAAGGCTGGTCGAGTTGCCTCTGCTGTCGGCTAAGGTAATGTAACCAGCAAATTATTTTCAAGTTCCAAGTTACTTTAAATTTTAGATGGAGATGACAGAAATTGCGTCGAGGGGGCTCTTTGGTGACCAATCGGTCGAGGTCTTGTTCCAGAATCTATTTGGTTCTCGTGCTGATGTCGTCTTCATCAAACCAACAAGCCTGAGCGTTGTGGTTAAAGGCAGCATTTGTATAAACCGCAACGATTTGGCAAAACGTTTCTCTGGGCTTTCAAGTGAGGCGCTTCTCATCCCAGTAAACTGTAACCAGACGCACGGGTGTAGTGTCATGATTCGGCTTGCATCCTTTGACGTGTACATCTACGATCCTATGTGTTCCAGCTACATGAGGCAATTGCGCACTGTTGCGGCTACAATCATCCCGCTACTACCTGTTTCAGGTGAACATCGCTATCGTATCAATACGATCTCGGTACACAAAACGATAGCTACAACTGCTTATACGTATTTGTAGCTTTCGAAGTGTTTTGTGGTGCTGCACCACCAGTAGAGACAAGCAAGAACCTGTTGCAATTGTTGCGATATCGATATTTGTGCATGTGTGTATAAATAACATCGTACAACAATTGCATTTCAATTCTCTTATTGCTCTACGTACACTTGGTCGACCTGAATTCGTGCTAATTTGCCGCGTGCTAATACGCGGTTGGAGGATGGGAATCTATCGCAAAACACTGACCGCATTTCCACCACATTCCGTGCGCAATTGCCTTTATTTCCCCCAAGGCCATTCGCCGTCCTGTACGGTGCTTCCATTTTTAAGTTACATGTACAGTGCGTTTCGATTCTGGCCCTTTTGGTATTTTGATGCGGGCCACTTCGCGTTTTGATCACGTATTTACACCCCAATTCGTCGTAAGCCACAAATCACAGGACTGTACAGTACGTAATTGTACGTTACACGACACAATTCGCCGTATGTGTAACTGTAACCACGAACTATAGTACTGTTTCATATGAACCAAGGGTCGTCCTCGTCCGAGTCGGACGCAGAACCCCACATTTCCACGTCTTCGTGGGGACGTTGTAGGGCAGCAAGCTGATGTTGCAAAGGTGCGCGATGAGAGATTAGGTACCGCCTTCCTTTCCAGCGCTAATAACGTGGCGGTGCTGCGGGTATGTTGTTCATGCACGAATCGATTCAGTCACTGAGATAAGATACTTTTAGTAGTTTTTGTTTGGAATTTGAAAATTCTCAATTTGATTTGGAAATGGCGTAAAGAAAACAAAACAGTTATAAAAAGTATATTATAAGTAAGCAAAACATTACCGCCCCGCTGGGGCCGGCTTGCTGCGCTCGGCAGCGGTTGGTCAAAACCAGGGTAGGCTTCAGACAGACAGCAGTTTCGGATAGACAGACATACACCTTGCGCAGGTAGTAGTTTTAGATGTTTGCAGTTGGTAACCAGAGATCGCAGTAAGTAGACACAAGTACTACACTTGGCGCCTTCCAAAACCGGTATGAGGTTTTTTATTATGGGGTTAGGTTAAATTAAAAGATGATAAACCCCGACGTCTGGATGCGTCGCTGACCTTATAAGCTTATCGGGTTGGCTGGTAGTGCATGGATTTGCAAAGCCTGACGTTGGTCGTTTCCATCTAGGGATGCAGAGCAAGGATACAACAAGTGTTCTGTGTGTGAGTTCGAGAACTTTAAGCGTTTCCGGTTCTGTACGATCTGTGGGCAAGAAATTGCTGAGAGCATACCGGCACCCTTGGCAATACCGACGATACGACCACCGCACACGTCCATGGAGCGGACCTTCGGGTACAAGTCTGTCGCCAACACAATTGGTGAGGTTGAAACCAACAATAGTTTTGGTGAGATCATCATACATAATGGGGCCTCATCAAAAACCTCGTTTAATCAGCCTCCCAGCGTTTAATCTCGCGCCTTTATTCAGCAACCGAATCCAAAACTGACTTACTTCTAGTATAGATTGAAACAGCACCCTTATGTTGGAAGATTTCGTTTGAATTAACTTCAAGCGACCTTAAAAGGCTACTAACTGAAATCACCCGCACGCCTTGTTCATTTTGAAATTCGCCGGCTTCACTGCTGATCTCATGCCGATCTTGTGATATGTTTATACCGGAAGTATGTATGAAGACTGATATTGACTGTTATTCTTGCTGCAAAGGATACCCCGCCTTCTCTACTGCAGCCCCCAGTGCGTACTGTGTTTATGTTTCTGGTGCGCTGACCTTAGATCACAGCTCTCTCGTGTCCATGCGTTACAGTTGTATACTGGGCGTCTGATCGCAGGAGGACTCGCGAGGCTGAAGTTGATCCTGCCACGCTCGGGTCGTTGTTTTGCACATCCGCAAGTTATCGAGGTGACTACGATGCAAGTCGCCAAGTTGGCGGACTTCGAACTCGACAAAGATGAGCGCCGTGAACACGGCCTCCACTCCACGGAGTTAATCCAGACAACTGTGACGGAATCGCCATCTCCAGCGACGCCGCGACCTCTCTTCCTGCCTGGAGCTCGACATGATGAGAATTTTCCCGTCCAATCTGATGCGACTGAACCGCCGACGCTACTAGGCTCTGGACCTCCATCCTGGGCCAGCCCATCCATATCAAATTCAGAAGCGCCAAGGGCGCCGTAGCGTCTGCCCACTTCACAGGCATCCACTACTAAAGCGCCGTGGACGCCCCAAGGAACATCGATAGACGAGTTGTGTGCGCTCGGCATTGATGCGAACAAGATTTCCTGTGTGTTTCTCGGCGTGCTACGAGTCGAACGGGTACCACACGGGGCTCTGATGTGTCTCGCGAGGACGGCTCCACTATATCCAGCCATATCAATCGCCAGCTCGCCGGTTGTTATTTTCATGGGTTCCGCTGAAGTCCACTCGGCCAAGGACGAGCGGTTTCTCTTAAATAACCCACGGACGTCATGTTCCTCGAAGACCCTTCAACCCGCACAAGTGAAAATTCCCACCAGTTTCAATTCAGAGGCTGGCTGTGGCTGCAATCAAAGATGCAACGTCTTGACCTGTCCAGACGCCAAGAGCGCGTGGTTCTGTGTTTTAGAGAATTGCTCTTTTGGCGGGACGTGTGGGAACACTCTGAGGGAGTGCCGAGCTCTTGCGACCAGCCGGAACACGAGAACCGGAATGCAGGGTGTTACCGCAATGGAGGCTATTACGGCCGGAGAGATCATCGGACAGTATCTGGTAGAAATTAACATCTTCGGGCCTCCTTGCAGAAACGGACCGGTGAATGAAGGGTACCGGACGCATTTGAAGGCCAAGGTGACCAGCGGCAAGCACGATGGGATTGACGCTCTAAATGCTGGACGTAAGTTGCGGCGGTTAAACCCCATGTAAGCTAGCGAAACGATTCCATAAAATGCAAACTGGGCGTCACCTGATGGTGGCTGCAGTTAATCTGAGGGATGTGTCCCCGGGAGAAGAGGAGGCTGTGTCGTACGGAAACACGCTGTGATTTCTGTGCCGATGCGGTTGGTGGAGTCGCCAGCACCGCGACCTCCAGCATCTTCATGAGGCTTCAGTTGCATGCAGTCTTGAAAGTGAGCTGTCGAGTCCAAAACTACCAGCCTAGCATTTAAGCACTTCGGTTCATATATGTACATGTACTTCGTATCTTGAACAGTACGTAGCAAAATGAAGTCATTTGGGTAGTAGCAGGGTTTATTCGACCTACCTACAAAAGTCAATATGTTTACAGTGAAGCCTTTCTCATATAGTTTTTTTTTAGAAGGGCGCCTCCCCCCTTACTCTTCTCTATCATAACGTTTCAAGTAGCGCGGCCGTGCAACAACCAGCGCAAGACCACACGGTTGGGGAGAGAGCACGACTCACTGAAGCGGAAGTTCCGTAACTTATATAAGAAGCCAAAGCCTTCCGGAAACAACGACAAAGAAATAGCACCACAGGAGAATGCTGTATTGTGGGCCCACGACCTAAATCATAACATTGAGACCAAATGCGGTGCGTAGGAGTTCACAACGGGCTTGGTGATGGTGGAGAAGACGAGCAACTGCTTCAGGAATCAAGCCTTCACATGAAGTCCGCAGCAGATCAACGTACAGCATCTGTTGGTCCTTTGGGTGGAGGATAGTTGGGCTCAGGCGTGATGGAGACCATGGTAGAGGTGATAACTCTAGCCAAGAATTCATCCAGCGCGTACAAGCCACATCGGACAGTATTCCCCACACCACGGGGAGATTTAGGGCCGCTCGACACTATATTCGCCGAATGTTTGAACTCCAACGAGGACACCGCGGGTAACTAGGACCAGAGGACAATGGAGGCGTCGAGGGCATTACCAACAACGATGGCTGCGAGGACAAAACGAATGTGGACGAACCGATTCAGGATGCTGGTTCCGCTGAAGACGATGGATTGTTGCCGCCGATGAGTAAAAGCTCGAATTCGGCGATTGTACGGCCAACCCGCCCCTGGCGTCTCAGCTCCAGATCCAAACGTATATACACCCAACACAAGGGTCACACTATCTGTGACTACCGGCGATGAACCTCGGAGTACTCCTCCGTATCTTCGTTCATGCCGCTCACGCGCACCCAGACAGCCTACTCCTCGCACTTCAAATTATTCCAGGGTTGCCAGCCTCACTCCATATCCAACTCGCGCATTTGAGGATGTCTCAGAAAAGGCGCGAAATCCATCCAGAACCTTGGTTTCCGACCGTCTTGGTGGGGCCGACCCGAGGATTAACGGGGCAAACTTTTAAGCGTTTGGCGGGAACTATGAAAAGCCAAAAAGGAAGCGGTCGTCATCCGAGAACTCGGCGACAACCCCGACTTACGTGAGCTCTAAGTGAATCCGTGCCAAAAAGCAAATGAGCAATTTCAAGACGGAATTTCTTCGATCGAAAAGGTTCAGCAGTCTTCCACCGCCGGCGTAACCAAGTTGCTGGTATTCTTTCGCGAGGAAGCAGATTACAGAGCTACTATCGCCGCCGAACTTCGACGAGAAGAAAGAGTAGAACGCCAGACTGCAGCAAAAAGTAAACGGGAGGAAAGAGAAGGAGATCGTCGAGCCGAGCAGACAGCAGCAGAAGCACGACTTTTGAACTCTGCGAAGACGGCCGGTGCTCCGAGAGGAAGAGACGAGGATGGAAACCGCACACAGACTTGAACGTGAACAGGATCGTTGTGAAGAGCACCGCCGTTACGAGGAAAGGATGGAACTTCAGTGAGCTGAGGCTCTCCATTGCCCCGAGCAAATGGTGATTTTGCTCAGCAAGTTGAGCGGAAAGCGTTTATACCGTGGCGAGGCAATAAACGATTTATTCCATAGACCGTGGAGTTGATGATAGCCCCATGCGCAAATCATTTCAAAGGCAAATGTAGTACACGCTGCAGGTTTTATATTGGTATGGAAGAAAAGCGGTCTCCGCCGCGATAGTACCTGTTCATAGATAGTTGTAGGCTCTGTAATAAGGAAACAGAGATGCTGTGAATTAATTCTGCAGACGAGTGAAATCATCATCATCATAGACGTGATCCGATCGGATTTGACTGATCCCCGAATTACGAACGCAAAACTTGGCAAGCCTGAACAGATTGTCAAATGTCTGTTGGCGCTTGGCTACATCACTCGGCAAAGGCAATGCTTATCGGTGATAGACCTCTTCGTTAGAGCACATTCCTCATTCAGCAAATTGGCGAACAAATGTCGCCGCACTCGATATCGCCATAGCCACATTGTGACACGACGGCATCTGCCTACCAAGATCGCCTTCCTTGAGGGGTGTCATGATAAGGTCGGTCATTTCTCGAGCACAAAGAAACGCGCTGTCGGCTACAACCTCAAAGCAGGGATCCAGATATAGGACACGATCGAGAAGGTTGCGGCAAAATTCGAGGTTGGTGTCTCCATCAGTCCAGCTGTCGGGAAAAGTGTGTTTGGCCCACACGACCAGCCCGTCGACGCTGAAGGGAATGGCCTCGGTTAGGAAGACGTTATGCAGCCAGCCGTTGTAGTGAGCATATTGAAAGACTTCGTCTGAAGGCTGATGGATCTGTATGCACATAAAGTTAGTACTGCTCCATGCATTCTCTCGTTTATTAACCAAGTACGGTAACTGCCTTATTGTGTAGTTCTTTCCATCCAGAAAACCCCATAAATACTTCAGCAGAGACGGCCGCGCCTCTATCAGCTTAGGGAGAGCACGCTGTCGCCCAAGAGAAGGCCACACAATCCGGGCAGGATTGTGTCCTTTCAGCACTCTACTTAGAGACGGCTCGGCTTCATTTAACACTCGAGACAGCGTTGATGGAGGCACTTCGAACATCAGACTCAACTGCGATCTAGACATCGACTCGGTGTAGAAGAATAGGAGCATCCCAAGAACTTGGTGCTCATGCAGGAGCTTGCGCGGACGGTCCCCACGAGGATTGTATCTCGCGATTTTGTAGAACTGCAAAAATCGGTTTAGTAGATCCATGAAGGCCGTTCTGATTACAGAACAGGCAGATTGGGACAATATGAACACGAAAAATACCTTGATAGATTTGCCTTGGTGATGAGGTTCTCAACCGTTCCGTGAAACCAGAGCTCCACCCAATCCGAGTCCGCAGGGTTTTTAAGGCATTCGAGAGTTACGTAGTGCCGACCGCGCACAAGGCGTGCCCATTCCCTCCGCGGTTGCTCTTCGTGCAGCTTCTGATTCAGATCCTTAAGAGCCGCAGCCAGGTGATAGCGTGTACGAGACGCTCAGTAGAGTGCAAGAAGCATGCCATCGCCACTCATCCTCGCCTCTCGTCGTAAATGCTCGTAATGTTAGGGATCTTTTCTGCTTCTTTAACTGCAATGAGACGAGAGAAAGCCGACGTGTTGCACGGATGGGGGGGGGGGGGGGCACCCAAGACTTCCCACTCTTTTGTATCTTGAAATATAGAGACATCGGAGATGTTTTTGTACTACTAATTCTCGTTCCTTTTTTTTGCTAGTATACTGAAACCAAACGATTTGGCTGTAGTTTATCGGTTCGTTGCCCATCTCCTTGATAAAAAATATAAGACGGGGCATTAAAAATCTTTAAAGCCTTTTTTTGCGGTTTTGGAAGGCGCCCACTGTCTAAAGTAAACTGATAATATTGTGTGTGTGCCGTACCTCACAAAAAGAATGCTTTGGACTGAGTACGTTTGACACTCTTCTTACCGTTACAATACACGCTAGTAATGCAAATAGGATTTCTTCGTGTTAAGGTTTAGTTTAGCATTTCAAAATACGCAAAAGCACCGTAGCTCTTGTACTCGAGACTTTCAGCAGTCTGGTTCAACAATTGGCACCCTCTAGACCCTGCGAACCTATTGAGCAAGGGTAGGTGGTATTTCCTTTTAGTCCACATACATACGGCATCGTGGGGGCGGTCATGTGGTTAGTAAGTGTAGCTTGGCTTTCACCCAACAAAAAACCTTACTCTATAGTATTTCGAGTAGACTAGGTCCCGGGAAACAGTCTATAAACCCCCTGGGATAACCCTTTCAGGTTTCGCCGAGATGACCCTCAACCTAACATGGTAAAATCACTAATCCTGCCAGACACATGTCCACTTTGAAGAAGTGAGAAAATAACATTCTAGGGAGGCTGGCTCTTTTCTCTTCTAGCAGCTCTGTGCTGCTGACTCTGCGTCGCTGAGCCCTGCACTTTCCTTGGTCTCTACGACGCTGTTCTTCTTCTCGGCAGAAACTGGACTGTCGTTGTTCCAGTGTTGAGCTGGAAAACCCGGTTCGCATAACCGGTCCTCCGGGCCGGACCGCGAACAGTCCGCTTCCTCCATCATCAACGTAGCAAAATTCACGTTGGGCTTCCGAATCCACAGTATTTCCGAAATGTTACATTAGGCGCAAGTAAATTTCGTGTCGAAAATTTTTTCATTCGTCGACGAACAACGAACTGGCCTATTTGTATTAATCTCTTTCTCGGAATATAGAACTAGCAACTACATTCGTTTTCAATCTCGTCCCGTGACGTTCCCGGCGTACCTACCACTCCACTCTCGAGGGGTCGCCCCCACGTGTCCTATTTCGGAGTTCGGCCGGCGGACTTCCGTTGATAGGCTGCCCAGGCTTGAGCACACCGCTGCAGCCCCTTCTCGACGTATTGAGGATTTAAGCGTTATCATTGGCTGCTTGTGAGCCGCAATGCCATCTTCACCGTCTGCTAGACCTGCTTTAACGACGTCCAAAAATCCGCTTTGCTAGACTTCAACCAGTTACAATTTAGTACAAGACGAGCCATCAGGTAAATAACAATGCCACAATCGGCGGCCCTGCTGATGAAGCAAGTTCCTTTTCTTCACAGCTTTTTTCGCTTATTGTCTTGATTAACTTAAAGATGTAGTAAATCGCCAGATGGAGCGGCAAATTTAGAAGTGGGTGCCGCCCCCTGTTCCTCATCGGGTTGGTGTTCTCTTTTCTCTTTCCTTTGTACAGTGTTTGTTGGCTAGTAAGAAATACAGCAAAGTATCTCACCTTTACTATGTCATACACTTCTTCACTAACTCATATTACCAACTTCTATAAGCATATCATATAACATATGTGCCCGTTGCATGTGCCAACTAATCCCAAGTCTAATTAATTAAAAAAATGTGGCACATATATAATATGACAAGACTTTCACATTGTGGCGATTTCTTAATCCTTGGGGTGGAATCAAATAAATTTACACAATTCCCCATCGGGAAGCGCAGTAGACACATCCATTTGATGGATATGAATTTTGAGCTGCTGCAATTGTAAGAGCTAATCTTAATGACTCATATTGGGCTAGAGGCGAGAAGGCCATCAAAATCCACACCAAAACGTCTGACTATTTCCTCTAAGAACTTGTCCTGCTTTAAAGCTTATGACGGAGGAATCGACGTTGTATTTCACATCTAGTACCCAATGACACCCTAACCGTTGGGTAAATCGAATATCCAAGTTTGATTCTCTATTATAGCCTGATACTCAACTTCTACAGACAACGACACAAAACCCGGGGAAATCAGTTCACCTTTCCATACAAAATATGGTGGCACAAAAATTCGGGCGCCTTGAGATCTATATTTTGATTGGTTAATATAAACTTCAAAAAGTGCAAAACATGGACATTTTATTAGTCGATTAAACAATTGCAGACTCCAAACCTAGGAATCGCTGTCTTAAAGCTAGGAATTGTTTGGTCCGCTGGAAAGGCCTCCCACGTCTTAATTGCGGGTTCAATAGCATTTAGACGTTTTCCAGGGTAAAAAAAACTTTTAGAAGTGTAAACACCACGAATCCTTGCTTTTAGTAGTCCCATCACCCCCACGTCCAGCGGCTGGCATACCGGGGTGCTCTTGGGGCGGCAATATGACTACTGTCGTACATGCTTCTTCAGGCACAACGCGCACTCCTTGTTCTGATACATGGCTGTCAGAGTTATCAACGAGGATGAGCGCTGGGCCATCAATTTCATATTTTAGCAGCTCCTTAACATAAAAGTGCCACCCTGTGGCGCTCATCCAACCTGCCTCCTGCACAGTGTAGTAGTGGCCTTTTGGAAGTGTCTCCAGCTCCTTTGACTCTACTGTTCCTCATAATTTCCCCGCAAAATGAACAAAATGGGAAGATTTGTTCCTAAGAAATAAAAGGATAAAAACATGTTAGATTATCAATCTGTGTTAAAAAAAGTACCGTCCACTCGAATAGTGAGAACAGCAGCCATTTGCCCAGAATGTTTGGACAAGTATCTGACTTTTGCCGATCCCTTTCTCGCTTTGACGCCCCAAATTCTTGACGGTGGTATGGCAACTTTTATCACAGTCTCGTCAACGTTATAAAATTGGCTAGAGAGTAGGAATGGTATCTAGTCTAAAAAGCTATCGAAAAGCCCTTTTGATCTGTAATAACTTCGTAGAAGGCAGCTTGGTTTCTTGTGCTTTTTGAGTTGAAAACCCATACCTAAAACCAGTATATTACATCGGTGAATATCAAAATTACCAAAATTAATTTTAAATAGAAAATAGGTAACAAAAATATGTACCGATCGACCGTGCGTTGCAGCAAGCGCTCTAGAGCTCTTCGGCAGCTAGCATCAGACATCTTGTCCTCCTTGTAATGCTCGAGTCACCCTCTGTACTTGGCTTCGATGGACCCAACCATAATCGAAGTAGTAAGCCACTAGTGGCATACAAATAGTTAGATTAACATAAGTTATTGTGTAAATAAACGGAAGTAAAATATACCTCTTCATCTCGGCGAATGTCCTTCACCAGGGCAGGAGTGAAAGGAAAGCTCTCCTTCCGCCCCTGCCCCTTTGTCGTCTTTGACAGCTTGTTCCCCTTGAAGGCTCCAAGCCTTTCGCGAGCCAACTGTCCACCGATGAGGGCGGATAGACCAGCACGGTGATGGTCTCGGGCAAGCCGATCATCTCGATGCGGGCGATGGCAGCAAGCTTCTCCATTACGGTAAATGTTTTTTTGCTTGCGAGACATTGTAGCCTTCGTGTAATGCTACATTTTACAGCCCTGAACCAACGTTTTGTTGGCGTCCATCCATATTTTTAATATTTTAATTGGTAAAAAAAAATGAAATGCAATACTGCAATTTGATTGGTTAAAGTGTTGTATGGGCACATTTTGAGATCCCAAGTTCGTATACCCGGGTTTTTGTGTCGTTGTCTGTAGTGTTCCTAGCCACGATTTTCTATGGGGTCCTGCTAGGGCAGCTTTCAAAGATGCTGGAATTGGAGTCCATGATTTACACACCTCAACATCTAAGATCGGGCTTATAGTTACCTCATATCTACTTAACCTAGCGCTTCTTCTCCTCTTACGCAATGACCTGCGGTTGGGCAGATGTGTCACCTTCATTCCCACGTTTATCAAATTCATTATTTTGAAACAGCGGGCTATCTGTATCCTCATAAATCTGTTTCTGATTAAGACTGACCAATAACTCAGACACATCACCTCCCGCATCGCCATATTCGGTGGATAATCCACTACTGAGTCCCAAAGCCTCTGCTTTTTCAGCTGCACTTAGCTTTTGATTTCTTTTTGGTAATTACCAATTTCCAAAGGCTAATTGGGCGGTTGTATCAAATCTGACATTTGTAGCTATTAGCAGCACATTTTGGACAATGTCAAGTACCCTAGTAATCTTCTGTCAGACCGAAAAATTGCATTCCCGACCTCGTGGACATAATTTCGTGTATTTTTGTTTAGTACTGGCGAGATGAGCAAAACAGGTACTTTCCCAAACTTGCAGTATATTTTCATCAGGGTTTTTTGCCATATAGGGCTTCGTACTGTGATGTATGGCCAAAGCAAGATGTAGGTAGTCTATTGGACACTTCTACTGCATATTTAACCGCCTCAGGCCGCGAGCGTCCTGGCTTAGCAGCTGCTAGAAACGAGCTTCTCATTTGCCTCATTAAAGTGTGATGGCAGCGTTTTGCGCTTTAATTTCCCTCCTGACATTCGACATTAGACTTTTCAAATAAAATACTTTTAGTAATGCAGTGTGGCTTCACCTTTGTGCTCTTAAATTCTGTACCATCATCGCTACGAATTCTCTTAATTTCGTATGGATGTTGGTTTTTCTAGCAGAGCCATATGGTTCAGAACAATGCTCCATACCTCTTTTGGGGATTTGCATCACAAATATCCATTTGTATGAAGTAGTGACATCAACAAGTGCTAGCGCGTAGCGGTAACCGTATTCACCATAGCAATCAGTTACCTTAAACTTTCCAAGTGTGTCCATGTGCAAAGTGTGTAAAGGCTATTTAGATCGCGAGCCTACTTTAATCCTATATGGCATTCTAATTGAACTCCCGATTTCACAAGAAGCACAGAAGAATGGAAGATATTAAAGCTCTTTCTGAGATATGTGTATTCCTTCTATAATGTGAAGAGCAAATATTGACATCAATATTTCCCTATGCATCTAAGGTGCTAGTTTTGCATACGACCAATCTTCTGCCTTTCTGTATAACGCTTACTGACTGTGTGCACAATTTACTGGCCAAGTTGCATTTTATTATCAAGCAATATGAAAATAGCCCGATTTGTGTATTATATAGACAGGTCATTTAGGTCGGCTTTGCGCGGTGTGCATTGAGGGCCAGAAATCCGTTGCATCCTAGTTGAAAGTTCTCGAATATGCTAGAAGCTATGCACTACCCTTGGCGCTTCCTCTGACTTTGAAAACGATGCCTTCGAGGCCCCTACGACAGTGCGGCTAAGCCCTACAAGCGCCGCCGACCCAAAGTTCGCGTCGTCCGAGCCTACAAGGAGTCGCATCAGAAGGAGGGGATGCTTGTCCGCAGGGACTACGCTACGTTTGCGGAACACCGCCTTCATTGCATGAAGGCCGGTTTCGATGTGGGTAAGGAGGCGGTCATTACCCGCCGCTTGGCCTGGAAGTTTAAGCGTCACTGCCTTCGCCACTACTTCGCGGCAGAGCGCGGCGAAGACACGAAGCTAGGATTGTAAGGTGCCATTTCGAAGTCGCGCAACGAGCATGAGAGTAAAAGTGAACAGCGTGCAAAATCATTGTTTTTGCGCCATGTACATAAATATGACGCAAACCTGTCCTTGCAATCTTCCATTTTGCTTAGAAAACAAAATGCAACTTGGCCAGTAAATGGTGTACACCTTATCATACTTTGCTGAGGGCAGCTTATGCACCGCTCCTTTTTGGACGGTTGTGAATTGCAGTTGGCCATTCTGATTGAAAAGTTACAGAAACCCTCTGTCTTTAGATTGAATGTGGTTATACCATTGTCTTGCAAGATGGCATGAGCTAAACGCTGGTGACTTCCTTAAACTTCTGCCCAAGACACCACGCTGAATGCCACAATGCGTTCTGCCGAGCATTCAAGTTGGAGAAAGTGTTGAATCTCCCCTGTAGCTGGAAGGCCGACATGCAGCAAGTCTTTGTGTACAAGCGGTACACAAATTAAATAGCTCCCTCATTTTTCGTCAAAGGCAATGTTCCTAATATTTAAACCAAGTGACCCCAAGTGACTTATTAAAAGGACTGGTTACATGCATTTGTATCGAGCGTGTTAGCGCGGCTTCTGATATGCTATGGTTATCATAATGATTCGAGCTTGATCGCAGTGTCGAACCGGCCTTTATCGAAGATCATCCCGAATCCAGCTCTTGTATCAACAATCCACAGATCGTCTTTAACTGTTAGTCGACGTAGTCAATTCAAGCATAAACTTAATCGCTTACGTACCGCCCGAAGGATAGAATACAGCCTCCATAATCGTCTTTTCTGAGAACTCTCCATCCGTCATGAAATGAATCGGAAGTCTAAGACCCTCCTCGGAAAGGAGGTGATGACCGACACGATGATGTGCGTGCAAGTGTTGGCGCAGCTCCCAGGTGGGATTTGGCCGTCGTCAATTGAGCACAGGGAGGAAATATTTACCGCGATGAAGGTGAAGATCGCTCTCAACAAGCGCTTTAGTGACAGGTCCAGCAATATGTTCTGTGGGACCTCGGAAGTAGCCCAGACTAGCCAGGTCAAGAAAGAGCGTGGTATTCGTGGGTCCGGCACCAAGAAGCGCACGTCTGACAGTCGTACCACTGTGCTGGGCCAAGGGTACTTCTATTGCTTCGGGAAAGGCCACGAAAAGGTGTAGTGCGCGCGTATGAAGGCAGAACGGGACCCAAATCATGACGGTGGCCCCAGCTTCCGCACGAACGCCCAGGCTCCGCTGGCCAAGGTTCAGCAGACCAAGACGTCAGATAATGGCGTCTTGAAGAAGGTTGCAACTTTGCAGCATATTAACACAAGGAAGAGGAAGACCAAGGAACCACCGACCATTGTCGAGATGTGCAGAGGGCGACAAATCTGCAAGCGAGCACGTGCAGAATCAGCGTTTATACGTCGCAGGCACAATGGAACCAGATTGCAGTTGGGCCACACAGATCACGTCGTGTACGAGAGGTACAGAGTTTTCGTTAAAGTAAGATGCTTTGTTAGTGTATCCTTCATAGTTCCAAACAAGTCGTGAAAATCCAGGTTCAGCCGATTTTTCCTTGAAAATAACTTTGGTATCCTTGCAATCTTCACTTTCAAGTTTCAACCCGAATTGGATTTCCACAGCATTGCCAGTTGATGTATTATTGTCCACGAATTGTTTCGGCCATATACTATCTCCAAAACCGGAGCAGCATTGGTTCGCATTTCGAGCAAAAAGAAAAGTAAGATGTTATGAGTTAGTGCGCGCGACTGGATTAAAGTACCGAAATGTAATCTTGTCATAATATATATGTGCCACGATTAGACTTGGGATTAGTTGGCACATGCAACGGGCACATATGTTATATGATATGCTTATAGAAGTTGGTAATATGAGTTAGTGAAGAAGTGTATGACATAGTAAAGGTGAGATACTTTGCTGTATTTCTTACCAGCCAACAAACACTGTACAAAGGAAAGAGAAAAGAGAACACCAACCCGATGAGGAACAAGGGGCGGCACCCACTTCTAAATTTGCCGCTCCATCTGGCAGTTTACTGCATCTACAAGTTAATCCTTTCTCGGCAAAAAGGCACACAATGCGTGTTTAAAGTAGTTTCTCAGTAGTCGAGGGCGGACCAGCCCACTGTGTGGCATTTTGCTGTATTTCAACTGACCATGTCCCGGCTTTAATAACATAGCAAGAGAGCTATGATCCGAAATCATTACGTATAGTTTATCTGAGTCTATTGATTACATTAGAATGCATCCAGACAATTTGCATAGACTTTGTTGCAAGCGATACGCAAAGCAAGTACAGTCATTTGCTAATGGGCGATCTGAAATCCCCTTAACAACATAATAACCTAGGTTTGTATACTATAATCAAGGTGACTCGCGAAAGGGCTAATCAAGACGATAACGTTTCAGATGCTTCGGATGAGTGTCTTGACCACGCAAGAGAAGAACGCGAACGTCGGCCTAGAATATTTCTCGGATCGGTCGATTGAGTATGCTACTTGGAAAGACATGCTGACCACGCATGCTGAGGGTAAAAGGGGAATCAAGATACTGTTAGCGCAAAACCGAGAGCCATTCCTGTCGAGCACCCTTCTGTAGAGCGTCTAGCCACCGAACTGTCTGGCGTGTCACAACGCCTTCTTCCTTCTCTGGTGGTTGAAAAACTGTTACAAGGATCACTACCCGAATTAAACCACCTGAAAACAAGACAACATGCGTTCGGCATGTGCTCACGTTTATTGATTATGCGACCCTGAGTTTGAGGCTATGGACAACGTGGTGCGCGTCAACGAGAAGTGTTCTACGAGGGCCACGAAAAGGGCAGCTACTCGGTGTTTCTTTGCGAAAAATAAAACCCTATCTGATGCAGGAAAAACAAGCGCTGCATTGCCAAGACTATGTTCCTGGCGGCTGTCGCGCGCCTGGGGTGGTCTGCTTAAACCCACTAGGTGGTGTACACGTGTGCTTACGTGTATGAAGAAGCCATGGTTCGGAAACACGAACAAAGTTTTTCTCTTAGATTTGGGATAAGATTAAATCCCTCCAGCCCTATCATAAGATTTCGAGTATTATTTGGTTTATAATGAAATGTATTTCTTGCATATTGCACTTGCACATTGGGTGAATGGCTTCTCCTGCAAATTCTGTGGACAATCTTTTAAACATGCGGCGTCGATGCGTCACCATCAGGGATCAAATATTTGTGTGTCGCACCGGAACCCAGCTGCAGCACAAGATCGACGACGCAATCATCGGCATAGTAGTAAATAACCCCCGTAAGTGTATACAACCGGATAGAAAAAATCATTACGTATAGTTTTGTATACAAGTACCGTGCCACTTCCTATAGCTGATACTTACGTCTGATACCGATGACCAGGCCATGAGAAAACTCGCTTGTCTTGGTTTTCTTGGCCTGGTCAAAGTACCAAGTGCGCCATATACATTCGTCTAAATAGCTCGGGACCTTTGTTTTCACCATTCCGCGCTCACTCTTAATTCTGGCCTTCACCTTGACCTCCCACACACCCTCAATGCGATTAGTGCACGCACCAGTGACTGGATCCACGAAATTCTTCGTGTGGTTCACCCACTGGTGCGTGTACCGCATGCCAGCAAGCAGCTCGTTGTACTCGAGCGTGTACAAGGTGCCTTGGTTGCGCCCGCTCGTGACCTCTGCCACGTAAGATTTGAACTGGTCGGTTATGATCAGAGTTCTAGCATAACATTTGTCAGAAAAAGTAAAAAATTGTCAACAAAATAAAAAAACACAAAACATACCCGGGTTTAATGTACGTCTTGATGCACTAGGACAATGTAGGCTTCGTGCGGCCGTCATAGACAACCTTCGCAACCCACTTTTTAGTGGTTCGATCCACTCCATCAAAAACCCAAAAGTCGGGGTGTTTTTTTCCTCGATTGTATTTTTGCATCTTTTTCATACTGGTATCGTCAATCTCCACTACATGACCGTCACCACCAACCTACACATCCAGACAATATTAGTTAGATAAATTTACAAATATACCCGAAGTCAAATAGAATTACCTTCATATCACACCGCAGCATTTCGGCCGTGCAGATGTCTCGCGCGTATGCGTACCACTGACCAGCGATCTTAGGGGTGAGCTCCACGTGCTGAGCAGCCTCCATGAGATGGGTGCCGCTGGCCCAGAAGTACAGTGGGTACAGAAAGTCTACGTCCAACCTCTCGTTCGGCACGTTGCCCCAC
>LGSM01000593.1:0-19884 GCA_001314345.1 Phytophthora multivora
ACTACGGACCGTTGCCCTACAGTCTCTCGCTGTGGTTCGCCGAGGTCCCGTACCTGATCGTGGTGATCATCCTGTTCGTGACGATCGAGTACTGGCTGGTGGGCTGGAGCGACAACGTTGGCGACTTCTTCTTCTTCATGTTCATCTTCTACCTGTACACGTCTGCGTGCACGTATGCGGGTCAGTGGATGTCGGCGTTGATGCCGAACGAGAAGGTGGCGAACGTGGCAGTGGGCGCGCTCTCGTGTCTGTTCAACCTGTTCTCCGGCTACCTGCTGCCTCGCACGGCCATGAAGGCGGGCTACAAGTGGTTCACGTACCTGATGCCGTCGAGCTACTCGCTTTCGGCCTTGGTGGGCGTGCAGTTCGGTGAAGTTCAAGACATTATCACGGTGACGTCGGGCAACACCTCGACGGAGATGTCTGTGGCCCAGTACATCGAGGACATTTACGATTTCCGTCCGGACAGCAAGTACAACTTCATGGCTGGACTGCTCGTGATCTGGGTCGTGCTGCAGCTCGCTATCTACTTGACTTTTAAGTACGTGAGCCACCTGAAGAGATAAGTGGTGACGCCGAAGAAAGACGTTTACGAAGCTATCAAATGAAGCTGAGTTTGGTTAGCGGTGAGATGATAGCCGCTCTTGCATTTGCTTTTGGAGTACATGTAGACTTTTGTTCCATTTTCTGCTCTTGGTTTTCGATTTGGTTCTGAATGCTAAACTACATGTTTTAACGCTAGATAAAAATAAGGCAAACAAAACGATACTTACGCACCATTTAGAGTTTTTGAGATAATCGCGTTTGAAGCTGACCAATCAAAAATTGTATTTAATCGAACATCAAATTTTGAAAGCGAAAATCACTCGTAAAAAGCGTTAAACTGCAATTATTTACTTTCTTTGTACACGGCCGTTTCGGCAGTATTCAAATAACTAAAATCGGAGTTCACAACTTTCCCAAACATGTCAGGTTTTTGAGGCCTTGTATGTAGAGATATTTTTTCAGATAAGCACTACAGCTCGGCTATTGAATATCTCGAGGCGTACAGTGGCTCAAAATAAGCACAAGACTCTATCGAGTACAGTAGTGCGCCTAATTCGCGGTTCGTACTTCGTTTCATTAGTATATTTTTGTTTGATGTGGAGCTCATTTGAGCTCCAATTCGTAACTATTGTACCTATTAAAATAAATGCAAACTTGATAAAAATGTGTACTTTAAATATTACCGCTACCAGGTATTATACTATCCTTTAACCCCTTCAAACCGAATCATTTTGAGGGTGACGATAGTTGTATATACACCCCAGAATAGTATAGGAGTTTATATGACGGGATATCCCATCGCGATGGGGGAGAACGCGTTACTGGCACACAAAAGTGTTGTTTCCGCGCAACAAGCCGGTGTCAGCACATGAAACGCGTGTCAGCACCGTAAAAATACACTAAAACATCACGGGCGCGGGAAGCGCTGCGTTTCTGTCTAAATCGGTTCTTTTCTGCTGCAGGAGGGGGTTCGGGCTGAGTCTGGCTTGCTCAGCCTACCAGCGCTCGCTACTGATGCGCGTCATGATTGACGATCGTAGGGCTGCTAGAAAACTTCATTTAGCGGAGGAAGCGCCCGAGCAATAATGCCCAGGCGCGTTGACTGGCGTGAGAAGGCGCTCAACCTGGATACGGCTGGTGCCGGCAGGCTGATCGAGGAGATCAAGACTTTCGAGGTCACGCACAGCAACGCCATGGCGTGCTCGCTCTGCCCTGGGTCTCAGCACATGATGCGCTACCGCCTCGTGAAGTGCAGCTCGGCTCCATGCATGGAGCCAAGCCTGGAGACGTGCGTCTGGCGGGGAAAGACGCTGACGTGTCTTGATACCAGCGCCGCATCCGTGTATGAGTACGGGGAGCGCACATCCAGTGTCAGCTACCCCAGGACGCATTGAGTAGCTGCTGTGGCGCGACTTCGGAAACCCGAAGTCCTTCCAGTTCAGGGCACGTCCGGCACAGTCAGGCCTCGGTCATGAGACGCGGGGGGGGGNGCCAACTATGCGCGGAAGGAGGTCGAGGGTCAGCCTTGGGGTGGCTGACCCGTGAACCTGCACGGACACTGGTGTCCGTGCGGGTACTGGTTGATCTTCGGCGCGTGAGTGCACGTCGTCTTTGCCCTCGGAGCCGTTGCCTACGTCGACAGCAGTGGGCAAGAGATTCTTGCCAGCAGAAAGAGACGTAAGCGCAGCAACCTCTTTGCTTCGCAGCACGGAGGACGCCCACCAGCTATAGGGCCGGCACTAAGTTTCGAATGGTATGCCTAAAAATAGATCCAGCACTTCAGGTACAACTTGTTTAAGAGTTTACTTTTCGGCAACAACACTACAGAAAACTAATAAACTACCTGTACGCGAGCGAGTTCCTCTTAACCCACACAATGTCATCCTGCAGTGCGTCTTCTGTCGAAGATCTCCAGCACTGCTCGCACATACATGTAAACCAAGTGTCATCACCGTAATGAACGGTAATCTGGGCTCCGGTCTTCACGTCCTTTAACCTTCATGTTCGCGCCGTTCTGCACCTCGACGAACGCGGCGTTGGGGGAGCAGGCGTGGCTGAGGAACCGGGTGATAGACCCGCAGCGGAGAGCGTCAATGTATACAAACTTTTTGCGTGTCGGCTTGGCGTTCATCAGCATAGTGTACCCGCGGTTCTGTTTGACGACGATGGGCGGCTGCCCCGCCACCACAGCGTCGTACTCGCCGAGTTCTCTCGCGTACTACCCCACAATGTCCCCTACGTCCATGTCTGCCGTCGTGTAGACACTGAGCCCCACGTGCCTTGTGTCGAACAGTGTCACGGACGCGTGGGGCTCAACTTCTGATTTAGAGTCTGATTCAGATGCTGTGTTAGAATCTGGACCAACCCTAACGGACGATCAGCTGCTGGGAGCGAAAGAGTATCTGCGCAGCATGCCGAACCGGTACGCAAGGGCCCGCATCCGCCACCAGAAGAAGAGGCGCGCTGGCGAGTGGCATGTTGCCAGGTCTAGAAAGCACCAGCGGAAGTGCATGACGCGCAGTGGCGACCAGATCCACCACGCGCACACAGTGACGCCCCTCCGGATGAAGAACTTGCTATCTATACCCGCTGTCAGGCTGCGGTTGGTGGGCCTACACGAAAGAAGGAAGGTATACGTGGCCGTCCACGAGGCAAGGTTTGCGCATGCTGAGGTTCCGTAGCCGGCAGGTGTGGAGCATTGCTACACAGCGCCCCCAATTTGCAGCAAGTCTCGGTACAGTAGACGGCCTCGGCTGCGTTGTCGTAGGCATCGATAAAACAGTCGCCTGCGCACCGACATTGCCCGTAGTCCCCTAAGTCGGGAAACGTGACTATGTTCAAAACGCTGGACGCGATGCACCAAATCAATGACCACAAACTTACATGTTGGAGTCTCGACGATTTCCTTGGGTCTGCTTGATGCTGCGTTGTCCTCGCCATCTTCTCCAACGCGAATGTGTCCGCCACTGGCACGAACGGAGGTGCTGGGTGACCTGGCGACGGTGGATGGCGTCGGCACCTCGTTTTCGCACCCTCCGGCCAGATGGGCAACCGCTGGTGGGATTCCCTCGCGTCGGGAAGCACGTTCACGATAGGCTGAAGCCACTGCTCCACAAACAATCACTTGCAGCGATGAGGTGAGGATGCTGGACCTGCTGGGAGCCGAGAAAGTCCCTGGCACCAGCTTGAAGGTCCGGAGCTTCCGCCACTTGGCCACACTCAGATCGATGGGGTTGCCGAATTGGTCCTCGGTCTTGCGCATAATGTTGTCCTAGGGCATACTCTCCTCGGTGTTCAGGCGGACGGGATAGAGGTCGTCCTGAGCGTCGACGCGGACGACGACGGCCGAGTGGTGTCCCCGCTTGTCGCCGCACACGAACGCACGCGAAACGTACTCAATCTTGTCGCCTGCGGACAAGGTTTCCACAGGCAGCGCCGACGCGGGGAGGCCGGGCATCCGGTTCCTGTGAGTGCTGGACGGCCGCGGGTGGATCTGGCCGTTGGTGCTTGCTGGTACGTCTGGAAGTGGGCTCGGCAATGCTGGTCGGCGTGTCAAATGTGGTGTGGCCCACATTTGACACGCATACATTCCGGTCATGTGACAATATAATCTGTCGTGTACGCCACTTAGAAAAAGTGTGGTCCACACACACGAGTCGCGGCGACCTGCGACACATCACCGACGCCGTTGGTGCGCCGTCAGGGCTGCTATTTGCAGCCTTTGCATCTGGCAATGTTTTTGTGTGTTCAAATCGTGGTATGATTTGGTGTGATCGCCAGAGATTGTAATGTATTTTTAACGTTTTCTCGCGATGGGGATCGAATAGGTTAGTGTGATGGACGATGCAACAAGTCGTGGCTGTGCTGTATATGACGCTTCCAGTGCGGTATATACATCGTCGGTAAGCTGTAGAAGCCTGCACACCCCCTGTCAATGCACAGTTGCTGAATTTTTGTCACCTGGTCTGGTACAAAATCTCGCTCACCTATTTTGGACCCAGCCAAAAATCTTGAAATATTGAGAAAAATAGTGTAAAGACGTGTCTGATCAAATATCATTGTAAAAAGAAGTGCATTGAATTGAAATACGGACGCAATCGAAAGACGCGTCTGTCATAGCTGCGTACAAAATTGTCATCAATCAGATAGGCTGGATGTGCAATCGACACTGACATTGCATCTGCTTCCAGACTCGCTTTCACTTCTTACTCTCCTCTTCCGGCGCCTTCGTCCTCTCCCGAATCCATTGACGCAGTGCGACAACGCTTGTCAGGTGACCGGCGCAGTCGGATTTTGCTTTGGAGGTGGTCAGAGATCGCAGAACCGTTTTTGCAGATAGAGTGCCAAATCTCCGAGCAACTCAGGCGCACGCCGTCGATGAAGTGTTTGGGCTTCATGCACAGATACACTGGGCGCGAAGTGAAGCAAGCATCACAATAATAGGTTGATAAGCGCAAGATGTAGCTTCTTGATATACTGGACGTGTGTCAATGAGCGTGTGCGTTTGCTCTTGTGGTATTCACGGTGCACGACATATCCATTCACAATTGCTAGATACACTAGACCCAAAAAGAGAGACTTGTAGTATTTTCGAAACGTAACAGCACGCTGAGGCGAGTGACGTTGCAGGCGGAGTTGATCATATACATAAACCCCGCCCATATACTTGTGGCAGCCCTTCACGGCCTTCGGACGCGCCACCTCGTGCTGCTCTCCTGTCTTTTCTCGGCGGGCCGTGCGATCCAGCGCGAGGTCACTTCCGGCGCACAAGAAGAAGACGGGCTTGCTATCCCACCACGTGATAGCGACATTGAATTCACCATTGTCGATCTCGCGAACTTGAATGTACCTCGCACAAAAGAGGAAGACTCGCCCGATTCTTCCTCTTTTCCTTGAGGCTCGTGGCAAACCCAATTCAGTTTGTCATGATCGTTCCAATCGTATAAAACTCCATCAATAGCAACTGAATAGCCAGTACAACGCTCGTGTAGAACCTATCAGTCACTACGAGACGAAAACCCTTGTCTTGACCCTCGGGAAAAGCTGCCTTGAGGTTGCGGCAGGGCCTGATTTCTTATCAACAGACTGGGCTTCACTGATGTCCTGCTTCTTGCCGACATATACCTCGAACCTGTAAAAAACAGCGCAGACATACAGCATAGCATACTCCTGAGATGCATTATACGGCTTAGTCACTCCCAGAACAACTGACCTGATGCAGTACGCTGAATGTGCACAGCACAACATAAATAGTTTCGTTCCCCATTTGCATGGCTTGTCCTTCATATAAACACTTGAACGACGATCGGGATGGAAGCTTAGCTTCATCAAACACAAGCTCGGCTGGGAGAATAAACGCACGACAAAGGTACGTTGCAGCACATGAACGACCTTGCGAATTTTCCCGGCTCTATCAGTCCTGGCGCGGGGGTCTTGATTGCTTGAAAAATGAAGATTGCGTGAAATTTCCATGAACCGATCGCGCTTCATGAAATTGCCGAAAACGCCAAGACCAATTGCGCCCTCATCAGCCTGTCTCCAGTGATCAAACATTTTCTCGCGGTTTGGCTGGATATCCCGGGCCAGCAGTAGTCCCATAAAAACGCAAAGTTCGTGCGGGAGAATTGGCTTCACTGCCATTAGACTCATGCGTATATCCCGCCGGGTCCTCATTGAAATCGCCTCGTCAGGTCGGCGGCGGGACATCTTCTTCCTCCTCTCGAAGTATGATTCCACTCGAGCTCTAACTGCTCGTGCTTGTAATTGTTGCAGCACACAGCGATGTACTGCCAGAGTGCTACATACATAAAGTAGAAGAATAGAGCAAACGGTGAGTCGCCGCACTTCATCGCGTCGGGTGTCGGACCGTAGAGTTCATCACGAAGTTCAGGGTAACTGTTTTCATCCCCAATGGGTAGGTACAGTTTTTGGAGGTATTCATACACATCAGGGCACTCCGGCTCAGTCCAACCGTTGTCGCTATGGCCCCGAAGTTTGTCGAGATCTTTACCAACGACATTGCCAGCGAATACATTTTCACTCCCATCAATTGTCTTCAGAAAGTCTTCAGCAAAATGCGGCTCGGCGATTGACTCGACAGAATTGGGGTCTTCATCGCCCACATCCAACGGAAGAGTTGATTCGTCAGCGATGTCGTCGTCAGGACCGAGGTCAGTCTCATCCTCGTCCGCTATGTCATCGACCTCGAGCTCCTCGCCAGAGTCTAGGCTCCCAAACTCATCATCATCATCTCCTTCTTTCACGTTCAGATCATCTTCATCATCACTAGCCATTACGCTGTCAGCTGTAACACATCATATACAGCATAATGTTATACAGCATATACACGATGTATATACAGCATACTATCAAACACACCGTCCGACGTAGCAGTTACATCTCCGTCATTTTCTTGGTGTGGTTCCGGGTTTCTGGTGTCTTCATCTTCACTTACGATAAGGCTGTCAGCTGTATTACATGTAATACAGTGCAATGTTATACAACATACCCCTGATGTATATACCACATAGCACCAATCGTACCTTCCGACGCGGAAACGGCATCCCCATCGTATTGTTCTGGAATTCTCGGGCCTTCTGCCGCATCTCCATCTTCATCAGGTTCCAAATAGAGAATTTCCTGCAAGTTCATCTCTGAAGCAGGTAGTGGGGGCGGTATCAGCCTGCGTTGCGGTACCAAATGATACTCATCTTCATCATCGGCCCCTTCGCTCGCAGATGCGCCAACCGAATCTGCTGCATGCAACCGAGTATCAGTACCACGTAGAAATAGATTCATGGGTATGATGGACGTACCAGAAGGAGGCGCGGATGCTGCAGGCGAAGGTGGTGAACTTGGAGACGGTACTGGGACTCCCGAAGCTGGTGGTGAAGACTGCAGTACAGCCTCCGCAGAAGTTACAAAGGGGAAACATAGTTTAGTACGTGTTAGTGCATGGCCAAACGCAGTAAACACACCAAACACAAACATTTGGTTGTATTCGTAGTTTGAGCCGCTAGTTCTGTTCATACAGCGACATATACATCATTCAGTAAGTTGCCAAACTTGTATCAACAAAATAAACGGTTACATACCAGCAGCATAATACTCCAGCACTCGGTCCTCGCCCAAATAGTAGTCCTTGCCTTCGATACCGTTAGGATCCCCTCCCGGCGGCCACCGAGGAAAATGCTTGCTCGATTCTCCGATAGTACCACGACCGTACTACCCAAAGACGCGAAGCATTTCCAGGAGCTGGTACGACGTGTAGTAATTGTCGGTATTCACAACTCGGTTCGAGTTGTGAATTGGTCTAGTCACATTTGCGAACTTCTTCAGCCAGCTCTGCCACGGCTTCTAGCTGGCTGCTTCGCTCCTAGACACCACTCCTTTATGTCGCTCGCCCATGCCACTGGCACAGTGGAGACGAAAAATTACCATCAACCATGATTCGGAACAGCAGCACATATAAATCTTGAAATGATATTTGCCTGTGGACTTGGTAGCGTTGAAAACTATCGAATGGCGAGCATATCGTGAACGGCACGCAATACTCGACTCATCCACAGCAACGTTTCTTGCAAGAACGATAAACTTGGGCAATCGCACCGTGAGCATGTTCATTAAAGGGCGGATACGAGCTACCGGGTCTCGCTTAACATGGGCGCTCGTAATGAACTTCCAGCGCGTCTCGGTGGAACTAGCAGGTGGTAGCCTTGTCTTCCACCCTCCTCCTTTCAGCGCGCTCCACACCGACCGCCAGGTATATGTCCCCTCGAGGATTTGCCCTCCCCTTTCCTCGCACCCCGGACATTGCTCTCTGGGCCAGTCTTTTCTAGAGCGGGACTGAAAAAGTGGCGGGGAGCTTTGGTGGCCACTCAAAACCAAACCTCCAAAACTATAATATGTTGTGTTTCAATTGTGTAGAAACCTGCTTCAATCAATTTTCCAAAAAAGTAAACAGAAATGGCAACGCTTTCCTGCTTCAATCTAATCGGATATGAGGACAGAAACGATACAAAGACTACACTTGTTTTTTGTATTAAAGGATTCAGCAGCGAGTGCAAAACAAAATCATCTTTACAAAAATGAAGTCTAAGAAAAATCTATGTTGTATTTATACAGCGCAGTAGGGTACAAATCCTTATTTCTAAGATTTGCTAACACATCTTATACGGCGCACCGGGTTGAAGGGCTTAAAACGTTAAAACAATTTTTTAATAGAATTTTTATAAAATTCATTTGTCATCCAATGAATTTAAATTTATAGCCCGATTGTGCCGGCGTTTGCCTCGTACGAAGTATTTATAAGAATGAATTCGCAGTTCGAAATTCGTTGAACTTTCGTTGGGGCCCCGAAAGCTGTCACGTCATCAAACCACAGAAAGCACATTCGCGCCGCATCATAGCTAACATCACGTTTCTACAGCCATTCACACCGTTGGGGCTCCAAAGCTTGCATCGACCAGAGCTACCGCTGGCACAGCACGTACGCGCTGCCAACGTCGTCGAGCACTTGTCGAGAATTTGTTTGAGTAGCGCGACCACCGCGACGACTATTATTACGACAACTTCTTCTCGTCGTCGCATACGGCGACAAGCGAGTCGGCCGCTAGCGATGACAGGTGGCCGCGCCATTAAGCTGGTGGGTCAAGGCGCTGACGTCATAGCTAAGATAGCGTCGACAACACCAAGAAGGTGCTCGTGGGGCGCCAAGGCCGTGCGGCTATTCAGCGACGGTGCTCGCAACCAGATCAACAGCTGCGACGGCGAGGAGACTAGCGTCAAGCGTCAAGCGCGAGTTCTTTACGTTGTTCGTCGCGAGTGACGCAGCAGCGGGACGACTCAACCACGAGCGAAGCTGCGGCGTCGCTAATATGAAGAAGGTCTGCCTTAGCACCAGACAAATATCTGGTCAAGTCGAAGAGTGTTCTGGAGCAAGGTGTTACGGTACTAAGTCGTCGATAGAAGTAAAGAACGGCTGGGGAAAGCTTGATAGATTGTGCTTCTGAGAGTGAGGTCTGCTACATGACAATTATCTGATGCTACTCGCAAGCGGTGCGATGGCATCGTGTGGAGTTACATTGTGGACACGTTTCACCATCGATAACTATCTGCTGTGCTGGACGTGCAACGACGCACAGGGGACTTACAAGCTGTCTGACGATATCATATCGCTTGTACTGTTAAAGCATTGCAAACCAGCAATGGTAATAGCGCTGAGTACGTTAAACCGCTTCTCCTCAGCTAATGCGTGTGCAGGCGGCTTTGACCACTTCACTAGCTTGGGTCAGCGTGTGGAAGGCAAACCGGCTCGTAACCCGCGATAAGAGCAGGTAGCTTTGCTGAGACTTGTTGATGAGATTGTCGGTTGATATCCAGTCGACAACGACCATGGATTGCCGTGCACCTTGTAGACTGTGGAGTCAACGGCACGCACAAACTGAAATTGCTGTAGTTTGACGTCGCGATGGCGGTGCTGACCGTCGGGGGCCAGCGGAAGCGATATCTTTGACTTCTTGTACGGGTCCGCCGCAAAGAACACGGGAAAGAGCTCGGAATCCATACCGGAGCGGATCGGCATGGCTCGTGGTCGAGGGATACGCAGTAGTGCGTAGTCAGGCGACTTACTAGGGAGCTGCACAATCATACCAGTCGCACCATCTCGCACAAGCCGGAACGTTGTTGTTGGCTCGCGTGGAAAATGCACGCTATCAAGACGCCCTTAACGGTGTCGACGTTCTGCGTGACCTGGATGGGCATGCCCGGGATCAAGTCCAAGTATGGTGCCAAGCGCCCAAAGCGGTTGTCCGGCAAGCTGAGCACATAAGCGACGTCACTGCGGCTAAGCGAGTTCAGCGCACCCTTAAAGTTGGCGACCACCCGTATCGGACACGCTTGTGACGGTAGCTGCGTCACTGTCTGCGTGGTAAACGCATTGTTGATTGCAAGGCGCTTTGCATTCTCGGGAGTCACAAAAACGCCGGCGTTCAGAGTGAGATCAGTGCCGTCCGGTTTGACGACTCGGCTGTTAATCATGGCGATGAACTCAGGCGTCCACTCACCCATACGCGCCTTTGAGAACCCGTCGTCCCACTCGGGGTCGCTGCGGAAGCGAACTGACTCTTCAAGCATGACAACAGTTTTGAATCGTCTCCAGAGCTCAAAGCCTTCAACGTCCGCTGTTGTTGGACGCGACTTGCTCATGGGATCCACAAAAATGGCATCGCCACCAACAGGCGGCATTTGCAGAAAGTCACCGACAAGCACGATGAGCACGCCGCCGAATGGTACACCGGGTAGTTGCTTTTATCGTCACAGCAGCTTATCAAGTTTGAGCCAGTCAAGCTTGGTCATCATCGAGACCTCGCCAATGGCAAGCGCGTCGAGAGGAGCGAAATTCTTGTCTTGGATTGCGTGCTCAACGTAAATGAGGAAGCTTGAAAGTGTACGCGCACCGATTAGAGTAGCGGCCTTTCCTGTCAAGGTAGTTTTCACGAGCGAGCGTTCGCGATGCCAACTCGCGCAGAACGTGCTTAGTGCATCAATGGCGCGGGTTTTCCCGGTGCCATCAGCACCTCCGAGAAACATGAGCAGTTGATCATCGCGGAGTTGAGATTCAAAGTCGCGGGTGCTGCTGCAGCTTCCGCCACTAGTTCGATCGAGCCCAGTTTTCCCCTGCCGCAGAAACCGCCGCAACAGAGCTGTTGCAACTATTACGAAGGCAGCGTGTTGGTGTCGATTGAGCGTGAACGCTCTTGAGACGTCAGAGATCGACGCATAGTAGGTAACATTCGAATGCGGCTGCTGCTAATCGCTCGGTTTCCATGCTACGGCAGCCGGGTCTAGCGCATTTGAGAGCAGCTGAAGCACTTCGGCCGGGGTCTCTCTGTAGCAAGGATCGGAAGATGGCGCTTCATCAATCGACGACTGCTCAAGCCACTGGCTGAGCTCGTCAACCGAGAAATCTGGGACAGATGATGTTTCGCTCGATTGATGTAGAGATACGAACGTGCTCGCCGCCGACTCAGCAACTGACTTGAGCAATGGGCGAAACGTGTCCGAGACGGCGGAATCATTTCCTTGCGTTGAAGTGCAAAAACTAGGGAGCTCGTTTTCAATCATACTGTCGTCAGATACCAGACAATTCTGATCGTCCAGTAGACCATCTTCGGTTTCCGCGCGAGCTCCGACGTCATCACCCATGCTGTCCACTTCACCACACTCACCCATAATGCCATATTTGTCACCTGGTCCATCGACCAATTCGTCAACTGCACCGGCCATTGCGACCTCTTTTGCTTGCTTCTCGACGCAGCAAAAGCCATCCATGTTTGCCATGATTTGACATGCGAAGCTCGGTCTCGTGGGCTCCCAACGTCGATACGCTTCAACCCAAGCCTTGTCCTCTGTTGGGTTAAAGACGAGATCTCGCGATGTTTGAAAGGCGTGAAAGAGCACCAGTGCGCACTGGCTTCGCTTACTAATATCTCGAACGATGACTCATCGTCAACACATGGCATACGGATGCCGACAATGACAGGAACAGCGTCGGGCTGGTGTGTGCCTACGCAGTGAGTGCTACTAAGGGGGCGAGCCACCTCAAACAACGATACTGCAGAGATCACGCTGGTCCGCTTGCGTCGAAAGTGCTTAATGACAAACTCGTACAGACACACGCCGTCAATTAATGACGGCCGATAGCGGTAGTCATCAAGAAGCGATGCCGCGCGATGATTGGCACGAAATCGCCTTCATTGGTCGCAACTAAGTCGCACAAATGCACGTCATCATGATTCAGCTCATTCAAGACATTCTTCAACGGCAATGATGTGCACAACTTGCTCATATAGCAGCATGATCCTTGCATCAGATACAATACTGCGAACGGTCCCCCAATCTCGCGGCGGTTAGTGACTGCAAACGGTAAGGCCACCCGTCGGCATCCAACGCTCACTCTACCCATGTTTTCTTCCTGTTGGTTCAGCTGCTCACAACTCGACGTCTCTGAGCGACGGCCGTCACAGATTCAACCATATCTTGAAGTTTCGTTGCATACTTAGCCACATAGAAAATCCGTAGCAAAGCTGCAGCGCCGCCCTTCATGGCTTGAATGTCGTGGCTGGATTTAAAGGCGGCCATAATGACCGAGTTATATTCATTCACGTAATCACACGATAGTGGACGCTTGACACGAACACCTTCACTGGTGTACGTCGACTGCGCAACGCGTGGCCGCGGAAAATCGTATAGGCATGTGCCAGGCACGTCCGAGCGGCTTTTCTTGAAGCAGCCTCCAACATGACTCCACCAATGCAGATTCAGCAAATAAACCAGAATCGCAATCGCGAAAGCAAATGCACTCGATGGCCAACGGCCATCGTCTAATGACGGCAGCATTGTTTGGATTGCTTATGCAATTGAGTCACTGCGAAAGAGGTCATCCTGACGACGCTCGCTGCACTTCGGCACACGATTCAGCGACTGCAAGTGATCTTCTTCGGCTTCCGAGTCATTATCTCGACCTGACAAGTAGCAGTCACGGCGAAAAATAGCAGTCTTCGCCGCAGCCGTCGAGCCTCGACACAATGCTTCACGAGTGACCTCAGCTTGCAAATCGTCAATTGAGTAGTCTCGCATATGTGGTGGCCATAAAGTTGGTCGGTGATCGAGCAGCACACGACGCAAAATATTTTGCGAGCTGGTCTTGGTTTTGCATCGCTCACACTGCACCAGCAACGGCTCAGCTGTTGGTCCACCACTGTGACCGGGCTCACCAAAGACCTCGGTGGGTATTGACAATGCTTTCAAATGCGCATACGAGTCGCCGCAAAACTTGCACCTAGACTCAGCAATATCGAGTGGAAACGATGTTGGTACGATGCTGTCTGCGTATGCCTCAAGATCGCGAAAGTACGATTCGCCTTCAGTGTGTACCGCATGATTAAACGCAATAGAGTTTGGCGGCGCATTCGCCAACCAGATCTAAAAGTGAGCATGCAACGTTCCGCCGCCTTGCGTCTCAACCATGCTGAAGTACGCTTCAACTTCCCCAAAAAGACCATCGAACGCCCCGCTTTTCATGGACTGACGCCTAGCACGTTCTCTACGAAGGCGTATGTATGGACAATCTGGCCGACACAACATCATTCTTTAAGCTCGCACTCTTCAGTACCGACTTGCTAGGCATCACAGCCAGATCCGCGTCAAACAATGTGTCGACCGACGAAACACCTGTGTACTGAGCCATGACAAAATACTCAGATACATTCGGCGTCAATGTATCAAACAGCGCTGGCTGACCGTAGCGCGCCTGATAGCCGAACACTCGTCTTCGACACTGCGTGCGGTCGTCGTTGCTACCCCAAACTGCCCCGCCGCTGAGATCGACCGAATTGAGGAGCCGCTGTGCAGTGGATGGATTACCGATTGATGGGGCTGTCCGCCCTTGCCGTCGCAGCCCTTTTATACGCAACACATCAGCCAAGTCCGACTCGGAAACTTCGCTAAATTCCTCGAACAACGCGGGATTCCGCTTGCAGTTCAGCGCATCTTGAGTGTACATCTTTTGCAACGAAATATGATCAAAGCCGACTAGCCTGAAAAGCTCGTCTTCGGCAAATCTGCGCGAGATCAGCATACTGTAGTGTCGAACGCAGGCTTCAAGCGACACCGGTACTGCTTGCTTTTCACCCGGATGGCCTCGCCCATATGTAAACAAATGTGGAAACATCTGCGCAAACATTGTCCTGCTTCAACGTGAGAATCGGCTTGAGTGAAGAACTAACAACTGTGGAACCGAAGACACCTCATTCGAGGGCCCAACGACAGCATTGTCATTTTCACCAGAAGCGGACTCATCTTCCACGACAGGAAGCTCGCTTTCCATAGCGACTTCACTATCGCGTGACACAAAAACCACACGTCGCTCAATTACTTCATCCTCGACGGCCGTAGAATCATTTTCTGACACGCCTCCAACGCGATCACCCTCTACATCGACATCTTCTGCATCAACTTGATCCTCTGGCGCTAAAACATTGTCCTCTGGCACATGATCTTGCGCTAATCGCGTGCAACCAACCAACACCTCCGCGTACAATGGATTGTGAGTGCGATAAAATTCCAGGAGGTCGTCAACTACTTGCCGTCATACACAATGCATCTTCCGTAAACGTGCTTACTGTACAGCCGTAAATGCTCCTGCCAACACAACTCGATAGGCCGACACATCACGCGTAAGCACGGGTAGTACTGTTGCTGCTGGCCCTCGTGTTACATCGAACGTAAGGCAATGGGACCGAATCGCTCGATGAGCGCCGCCCCGCATGACTTTTGTCACCGCCACAACAGAGATTAACTGTGTCATACGGCGCTCCGGTAACGTCACATCGAGCTGATGGGAGGGAAGCGAACCAACGTAGAAACCATTTTTAACCGCAAACGTTGGTATCTGTGACTTACTCAAACTATCACCACACTTATCATATACACGCAGACCTCGACTCACGCTGTCGACCTCAGCCTTTGACAGCAGAATACGTTCAAGCTCAGGAAAGAGGGTAGAACAGTCGTAGTCACATGCCAATGATAACGGAAGATGTTCGTCTCGAGAGCCCAAAAGAAATCGCATCTCATTTGCTCAATGTCGAAGACGTCCACCATATGACATCGCGAGCTAACCACCCAGGTGTCACACGCTGCACACTCCATCTCGTCCAAGCCCGACGCACCTAAAGCGACACGCAATTCTTCCAGCACCTTTTCCTGCGTCACCGCCGACACAGGACGAAGTCGGGGGACGCCGTTGTCCATCCATCCAGCATGGGAAGATACTGCGCCTGCAGATGAACGGTGTCGTTTGTTATGCTGCCTAATACGAATTTGGTACCGGCATCTTTATCGATCTTCAGCCGTCTGTCGCGCACGATACCGACGCACAGCTTCCAGGTTTCGACGTCGCCGTTCTGCTTGCTTCTCCTCTGCGCTAACCGCGTGCAGCATTTCAACCGCAACCAGACCGATATGTGAGATCTTCAATAAACACATTCGCTACAGGATGCTCATCACATCGCCAAGCAAACTCACGCATTTTATCAAACGGCGCCCACAACGATGGTTGCACACCCCGTCCCGCGATCTAAACAACTACAAATACAACGTGCTCAAGAACATGAACGGTATGCAGGATCTTCCCGTCGCATTGTATTTCAACCGTAAAACGCACATCGCAGCAAAGCTATAAGAGCTTCAATAGCCATACGCCACTCCATGATGATCGCCTCACCCCATTGAAAAGTGCTCATTTTAACCAAGGAGTCCACATCAGTGGTCGTACACCCCGTTCCCAGTAAACTACAAATCTAACATGTCCATACACTCACGAGTATGAACAACACGAGGTACCCTCCCGTCCCGTAGTATTTCAACGGTAAGACGCACATTTCAGCAAAGCCTTACAAACTCAAACACAATGCATTCACGCACGTCTCCCACAACAAATCCCGTCCCAAAATGACGCACTATCCAGTCTCATAGCCATTTTAACCGTGAGACCAGAAACACAAGCACGGAAAAGCGGGCGAATGCCCATTCACGAATTTCCACCACAACGCACAAGTCAAGCACACAGATACCACAAACACGACACAACAAAAACCCCACTACCCTGGCGGAGTC
This sequence comes from Phytophthora multivora, assembly GCA_001314345.1. Classification (NCBI taxonomy): domain Eukaryota; phylum Oomycota; class Peronosporomycetes; order Peronosporales; family Peronosporaceae; genus Phytophthora; species Phytophthora multivora. The sequence goes on from LGSM01000593.1 coordinate 16,225, forward strand.
TGATTCACCAGCAGCAGCTGCACCTCTTCCAGTACGTACCCCATGAAGGCGTTAAGATATCTGCTTTCTAACACACCTCTTCATTTCTTAACAGGTTGCACCAAAAACAGGACAAAGAACCCTACTGATCACGATTATGATTCAGAGTGTCAAATTTTTCAGCGCTGCCAAGGATTTCGGCAACTGTCTTAGTGTTATCTGGAATCTGCAAATGAAAGTGTTAGATGGGCACTATACAAGGAAAGTGCACGGTTCGGTGAACCGGTTAACCGGAGAATACGAACCGGTTGTTTCCGGCTGATTTGAACAGTCGGCATTCGCGGTATCGCAACACAGCTACAAAGCAAGGGCTCGAAGCCGGACGCGTAGTCCACGGAGAAGGAGCCGTGCTCCAAAGAAGCATTTTTTTTTCTTCTTTCTCCAAGTAAGGGTATTACGAATGGGGATTAGTATTTTTCCCAAGTTGGGTTGGGTTCACCCTCAAAACTATGGTTTTCCCAACGGGTTTATAGACTGTTCTCCAAGATGGTACTCTTACTCGATAATGAGATTAGTTAGGCAGGAAGCCAAGCTTCGCTAACTAATCAAGTATTTGCCCTCTCTCGCCGTGTGTGAAGATCATAAAGGAAAAAAAAAATAACGGCTACTCACCACGTCAACTCCCTTCGGTGGTGTCACCTTGTGCACTTAAAAAGCTAAAGAAAGCCATGGGTGCACATCCTAAACAAGTCATCGACAAGATCGAAGGTAAGTTATACAATAAAATATGCCAAAGATGACACTAACCCAAATACTCCAAACAGACCTACGAGATTTCATCAACAGCCACAACGTCGTCGACCCACAAGTGCTTGCCAGCATTCGCATTAAGGCGCGTCTACTATGGATAGCCGAAGACAGAAAAAAAGGGCTACGCTTCCTTCGACTTTACTTAAATGAGACTCAAGCGTCAGAGCCATTGAATGAGCAGCAAAAAGTACTCAGCTCCTATCGATATATCCACTAACCCTCCACTAACCACTCCCTTTTGTTACTGCTACAGGGTTTCCAAAATTGCAGTTCCAAGACGCTTCGAGTCAAATCAATATCTCATCACGGTGTCACTCTGCGAAGTCGGCATCCACGACCCTCGCTTACCAGTTCCTGGTGATGTTCCTGGTGATGTGATGATCTTCACACCCACCAAGCTTCGACTGTACAAGAATTGTTGTCAGGTCGACCGCTTCCTTCTTCTGGAAGAGTGTCTGAAACTTGGAATCCAGAAGACGTTCAAGCTTCGCATCCAGATCCCCAGACATCTCCTCCAGCGCAGACCCTTGCTGATCTTCCATCCTGGCCATGGCCTTCTGAAGTTGCCACATGGCGTTTAAGGCGACCTGCGTGGATCCAGAACTAGCGGACTTCGACGAGCGTTCAGACCTTGCTGGGGTTTCTGGAACCTCACGATCCCGACTTCCAGACTTCCGGATACCTCGTGATCGAGAGGCTTCTGCGGCCTGGGCCTCCTCAAGCATTTCACGCCGTCTAGACGAAGACTTCGTGCGCTTCTTCTTAGGCTTCTCGCGCTTCAATCCAGGTTCCTGTGTGACGTCTCGGTCTTCAGCATCCGGGTTCTCGTGGGAAATCTGGAAAGCGATTCCAGAATCCATTGACACGGCACCTCCAGATCCTCGCGCGGCCATCGCCATTGGTACGAAACCGGATAATGACATGTGCGTTCCAGCGCTTCTGCTCATCCCGAATCCAAAAAAATCCGAGGTGCTCTTTCTCTCTCTAAAGGTCCGGGTTCCGGACGTCGCACTTGCCATCGACTCACTTGATCCGTCAGAAGTCCCAAACATACTGGACGCATGGGCCAAGTTCGTCCTATCAGAAAACCTCTGGTACGAAGAGATGTTACTTCTGGATTCTAGATCTGCTTCCAGATTCCGAACCAACGAAGATGACACGGACTGCAGCAATGAAGATGCGGGTGACGGAATCGACGACGGCGGCTCGAGGCATCACACGTTGCACTCGCTTCGGCCGGATTTCTTGATAGGTGGGTCCGCGAGGACTTCGAACCTTCCGGAATCCGGGTGCCTTGAGCTGTCATGTGAAGTCTCTTCCCAGTAGGGATACCTCGTAATCTGACATGAATACACCTTCACCCTGATATTGGGCTTCCGGATGTACTTGACAAAGTCGTTCCCTTCCGGATACCACCAGAATTTGAGCATATTCCTGAGCTCGTGTCGCCAGTTGTCTCCACTCACGACCAATAGCTGCAACATTGTTCCAACAACTTGCTGAACCAGATCCGGATGCACTTTGAAGACTCGCGTCCGGAACCATCCAGGCACCAAGTTCACAAATCTAAATCCCGCTTCGAAAAACATTGTCTGCAGGACTGCTATACACTCACGAGGCGAAAACTCGTTCGGCGAGATCATGCCACCCAGAAGGTCTTGGGCCCTTCCGGGCGTCCGACGTTGAATCTGGAGTTCGGAAATCTAGGCGTCCGTCTGTACCGGCATCAACATCCGGTGGTTTAGGTGTTCCAAAGTCGTCGAGGCGGCCTGAATGAAGCCTTCAGGATTCAGGTATGCCGGCGGCCAGTCATAGTTGACATCGGGCGCAAATTTTCTTTCGGAACTATCACGCTCCCAACGCCTGGCTTGCTCAGCCACATATGTCTTCAACTGAGCCCCATTCACCTGGAATTCCGGCATCCCCGACGGCGCTTCCGGAGGTTCTTCCATTCTTGAATCTTGACTGCCAAACCTGGTCGTTTCTTGACGAGGCACTACTGGAGGCGCCGAATGCGACGGCTCATCAGGATGCAATGTTAGAATTCGGATTTCAGGAACCACGGACCAAGACATGTTGGTGTCCTCAAGCACAACTTCTTCTTGAACCGGTGACAACGGCCGAGCTTCCTGTTTGACTCGTGGCGACTCGTCTCGAACCTCAGATTCGGAGTCTGGATTCATACCTTCTGGAGGAGAGTCCGAAACTCGATCCTCCAAGGGGGTTTCAACCTCGACAGTACCATCTTCTGACGCTTCTCTTCCAGAATCTTCGGCATCACTTCCGACGACCTCAGACTCCTCGCCTCCGGACTCATCCAGACTGGACACGTCCTCGGCTTCCACATCCGGATCACCTTCCGATCCGGACTCTTCTCCATCCGGATCCGACTCGAATCCAGGTTTCTCCTGCTCAGGGTCGTCATCCCCTTCCGCAATATCTTCCGAATCACTTCCATCCAGACTTGCGTGGTGCGCTTCGTGAACGGCGGATCCAGATTGTTCTTCCAGAAGGTTCGACGTCTCCTTCGCCTCCTGGGCAGCTTTTCACTTCCCAGCGTTAGCCTGACGAGCTCTTTTCATGATAGTATCCAAATCTTCATGCTCTTCNCGATCAGAAAGTTAGTTAGCACTCAGAACCCCTGAAACTAATCGAAAAATATAAAGTAACTCTGTAAAACTCCTCGGTTTCGAATCCGGGCGCGCGCACCATCTGTGGCGAAGTGGGTGAACACTTTTCGACTACCGGAAAAGGAAGTCGGCCGCCCAGAACGTATAGCGCGTACTCAGAGGGGAATCCGGACGGAAACTTCCAGATGCCACTAACAACTGAGGTCAGTCTCTACCTTCCGGGATCCAATGGGTATCCGGA
>LGSM01000594.1:0-17577 GCA_001314345.1 Phytophthora multivora
TGTACCAGGGTTTTCAACCTCACACAACGGGAGGTTTCGCTCCACAACCCAGCGTAGCCAATCGTAAATGTGCTCGTGACGGCGTCGACAAACCTGAAGGCCTCCAGAGACGCGAGGTTGCGGCGCTGAAACTCTGCGTACTCCTCGCGGTGAGTAGGATGCGCAGAGTTCAGATGCGTCATCAAGTTCGTGTAGCCTGTCCGGCTAGCCTGCTTGCGCGGAAGCTCGCAGATATTGCAGCGGTAGCTACCTGGCTCCAGCGGCGTGAAGAAGAAGGCGGCGAGCTGGCGGGACGTCATGTCGGGCTGGAGACTTGGTGAATGGTCTACAAGATCGCTATGGCGAGGTATAACTGATGGTTGGTTGTGAGAAATGGCTGGCATTTCTAGGCAAAATATTATTATTATTGGGTCTGTATTATATTATACTGACTTCGTACGCAATATAATAATAAAAGTGCACAATTACGGTATTGATATTATTTTTTACGGAGCCCTGAGCAACAGGGTTATCTTACATTAACTTTATTCTGGGTTAAATCGGCCTGAGGTGGAATAGGGATAAATATGCCTGAATTGTACATGTATGACCAACCGCCATTTTCGGTGAAAGGCACAATACACATACGTAAGTCCGTTAAATGAGACTACCCAATACAAAATGATACTAATGCGCCATTTAGAGTTATCGAGATATTCGCGTTTAAAGTTTCGCCATCAATTTTCGGACTTAAACGAAGTTTCAAGAAATCAGGCAATTAGTGTTTTAAAAATCCAAACTGTCACTAAACTGAGCTCTCTCATTCGTCTAACAGTCCCAACAACAAGATACTAGTCTCCAACCGAAGATGCTCCGCCAACTACCACGTCCGCCGTCGCCCTCTCAAGAGTTTGCCTCTCCGGAAGCTCCACCCGCAAGTGCCAGCCCCTCTATCGCAGATGCGCTTACTCCTGTGCTTAATAGCAGCCTTTCATATGACTCCCCAAGCGGTCCACATCCAGCTCACTCAGGACACAGAGCTCGACCAGCAAGAGCCCACCCAGCCTGAAGCCGGCCACGACGCAAGTGGTGATGAAAATGCCGAAGAGCCTGACGACAGTGATGACGAGGACTGGAGCGACAGCGAAGATATCGAAGAGAACGACGTGGTAACTGGGGAGAGCGCGGGAAGTGAAGCAGATGAAGTGGACATTAGCATCAATTTGATCGACGTCGATCTTCAACAGCAAGTTGCAGGCCTGATCAGCGCTGACAAGTGCGAGCGGCGCTGCCTTGGAGGGAAGGCGAAGAAGCTAGAGTGGCTGACGTGTTCACTTGGCGAAATGACCAAGACCGAGAAGACTACCTGCATCCTAACGCTTATAGGCGTCCTAATGCAGACGGATACTGCGTCAAGACGCCGTGGTACTGGGGAGCGCGAGAAGTTCCACTTCTACCTGCCGTTTCGTAGGACATGTTTGCCGTACTGCTTTCGCGCACTGCCTTGGCGTTCAGCCACTTACTGTGCAACGCTACAAGCGCCGCGTCCGTGAAGGGAACATAGCCCCTAAAGAGCACGGCAACAAGCTGAATAAGAACGCGTCCACCATCGATGCAGTGTGGCTCGTGCGACGGTTCAAGGAGTTTGCTTCTGAGGTTGGTGAGGTGGTTTCCGTGCGGGTACGCATGCAGAAGACCAAGGACGGTGTTGTGAACAAAACCTATAGTCGCGAAGACTACACTCTTCTACCAGCTACGTTCACTTGGGACGTTCTCTACGATGAGATGCACAAGTACGTTGCTAAAGGTCTACGCGTCAATGAGCCCGCCTACAACGTTTAGGAAGCTTCTGTCCCTCCACTGCCCCACCATCAAAATCCGGTCTGCGCAGTCAAACGTGTGCGATCTGTGCGCAGTTTACCAGACACGTATGCGCCACGGAGCTACAGCAGAGCAAACCGAAGAGCTGGGTCAACACACAGAGACCGCACGTCGAATGAGGTAAGAAGCTGTTATTATCATTTTGAAATATCTCTGGACACTAATATCAATTTGATTTACTATGAACATTAGACGGGCGTACAAGAAGGACAAAGGCGATGTACACGCGGAGGACGAAGCAAACAGAGATTTGGCTGTGCTCGTCATGGACTTCTCGCAGAATTTAACTGTTCCGTCGGTCACATCGACGCCATCGCAGTGGTATTTTTGCTCGTTGCTCGCTGTGAGGGTTTTTGGCATTTTGCTTTTTACGAGAATGAAGGGACGCAGACCAACTATGTCTACGACGAGTTCGCAAGCGGAAAAGGCAGCGACCAAATAAACTCGATGCTGCAGCACTTCATTCGTTCTGTGCTGCTTCCAGCCGGAAAGAAACGACTCATCGTCTACGCCGACAACTGCTCTGGCCAGAACAAGAATAACCATGTCATCAAGTTCTTACTGGCACTAATCCACATGGGAGTCTTTGAGCGGGTCGACTACACGTTCTTTGTGAAAGGCCACACAAAAACTCCTGTGATCGAGGCTTTGGTCACATTCGCAAGCACGTAGCTCGTCAAGACTGCTGGATTTTGGATGATGTCGTCTCTGCTGTGAACGATTCGGCTAGTACCAACACTACGGTGCACATTTCGCGTGGAAATAATACGTTTTTCAAGAGCTACAAACCACTGGTTGCTGAGCTGTACAAGACGTTGGTGGGCGTACAACAGTACCAGATATTTACCGCAGTTGAGGACTAACCTGGCGTTGTATTGTGTCGCAAAGGGCCTGACGACAAACCGGTGCTGCAGGATCTACGGCGCAAAGTTGATGAAATTCGTACGGAGCCTGAGAAAATGTCACGAATGTTCACACACTTCCTGGAAGACTTGAGCCCGCCCCCTCGCAATGCTGAAAAGATGCTAGAGCTACACGCCAAGATCCGGCCCTACGTCCCTGAAGAGCATCAAGGGAATTGGATCTACGCTGCGCCAAGTGAGCAGCAGCAGGTGGACGCAAAGACAGCCAAAAAGGCTCGTCGAGAGCACCGAGCCGCCATGGCGGCCAGTGCCAAGGCCAATCAGGATCGACGTGGCAGGTAGGCTGACAACGAAGCTCCTCCTACGCCGAAGAAGTCACGCAAATGAAGAACTGCGACTCTGTATCAGGAAGTAAAACTTGAAATGGCGCTCAACAAAATGATGCTTGTGTCCAGGGTGAAAACAAAATGATACTTACCTCGTCCATTGTCACTATTCTGAAATATCGAACGCAATTGAATATTTGGCAATGTTCTGATACGAATCTGAAGAAATGAGCTTCACCATTGGCTCCGCAGTGCAATTTTACGTCTAGCTAGCTAACAAAAAAAATAACATTTTTTGTCTGGGAAGGGAGACAATTTTTTTGCCGGACCACTGCTCGGTCAAGTTTTGGTTCCTGGAGCTCTACATGGTCTCAAAATGAAGAGGAGATACGCTTCTTGCCAGTGGTACCCTTAAATCGCGATTCGTACTTAGGTTCATTAGTATTTTTTTGTTTGACGCAGTCTCAAATACGGTCTGAGTAACGTGATAACGTTGGTGTGGTATACATAAAAATAGTGGTGTTGCCCTCTGCCGCGTTCATCGTTGGGATCTTTTTGCGTTGTGAAGCGGCGTGGGGGTCACTTCGCCGGCAAAAAGACCAAGGCAACTGTATACATGCACAGTCTCTGCTTGACTATTTAGCATAACACGGTCTGAGTCGAGGGACTCCCACGCTGTGACGACTCGAAAATCAGTTGCGAAATCCAATTTTTGGTCGCAGCAATCTTTTTCCAGGGGTGTTTCCCTTTGGCGTTACCATTTTTCCACGACGCATCGCACCCGCCTATAGCTCAGTCTGGTAAACTCCGTCTGTAGGCCACATCCGTCTTTTACCATCCGATTTTTATTTTTCACCCTAAGAAGAAACCACTTTCCAACACGACGAAGACAACGAACAGCGGACGTGTGGGCGGACGCATGGTGGACGATGCGGACTGGCTGCCGGACTTGGCGGCGCTGGCGTCGCTCAGCGTGGCCGTGCACTACGTCCTGGGCCTGTACGGACTTCTAGGCGCGCTGCTGATCTTCATCCTGCTGGAACACGGCGCAAGTCTTACTGAGCAGCTTCGGTTGCGCGTTAAAGGAGCGGAACTCGAGCGGACGCCGTCCACTCTGGAGGACGACGCGTCCACTGAAGGCGACGAGGAGCTCCAGGCCCCGAGTGAGGACCAAGAGCTACTGGACCAACAAGAAGAGGAGGAAGAGACGCAGCACCGCCAACGCGTCGCACGTCAACGCATGGCCAACCTCGTGGTCAGTGACGTAGGTAGCATTGCCACAGAGCACGAAGACTTTGAGATGAACTCGCGTACGCCCGTCCCCTTTGACACGGAGCTGTTTACTGGTCATGCACTGTTCCTAGTGCGTACACAACCGGAAGATCCACATTACGCGGCGCTATTTGAAGGCAAGCGCCGCATGTTCTGGATCCAAGTGCAGGGACGTTTTAAACAGGCACCGAGTGGACCAGTGTATTTAGGCGGAGAACTGCCGGCGAGGATTGCTCCAGGAGTTTTTACGCGCAGTGTGGCGATGGTTATTATGGGGCTTATCAGGAGGCTTGGCAGAGTGAGTTTCAGCTTCGGCAGCTCTACAGACAGTGAGAATTTTGACGAACTGCCCGCTGTGGCATTTCCTCTGTATCAATCTGTGGATCAGTTCGTGGAGACGCCGGAAGGAGAGATACCGCCTGCGTTAGGCACTGGAGACTTCGGAGAGAGTGAGGAACAGCGCAGAAAGAGGAGACACACGCCTCTCGGAGAGGAGAAATACGCTGTTGGGCCGACGTACACGTTTGACTTCCACACGATGTACGTGGATTTGACCCGGTGGGAGACTGCCAATTTGCCTGGAGGACTCAATGCCATGGATCTCGCGGGCTTTTTCGACTCACTGCCATTGAGATTGGTGGCGTACGAAGTGAGACCTTCAGCAGCGGAACTGTCGGACAGTCATCGACAGCGCGATAAGAACTATTTGTTCTCGTTCGAGGTCAAGTACGACAAGCACAAGCGCCGTCCCCACAACGACTATGAGGTCATGGTCAATGAGGAGGCGATGCGCGAAGCCGGTGGACGAGACGGCGGTGCCGGCAGAGGGTCCTCGGTATCTGGAATGGGAGTGAGTCTATTAGGTTCAGAGATGAGCACGATGAGCACAACACTGAGCGATGCAAGCTCGCTGACGGAAGAGGACCCTGTATTGGCTCAGGAGCACGCCGAATTCCTGCAGCTTGAGCACGCCCGACGTCTCGGGCAGCTTTCGTTTTCATACTTGTGTTGGATGGAGGAGGTGGATGTGGCTTCCGATGTGCGTCGCGTGCACTACGTGCTTGCTGTGAAAGACAAGGTTGGAGAATACGACGATGTTGAATTGGACGCGGACGGCGAATTGGTCAAGCCTCAGTGTCGCTATCGACTTGCCATAGTGAGCAGTTACGAGCTGCGCAAATTGCTGCAAGGTCGGCACGCCCAAAAAGGAGGGAAAACAGCCGACGAATTGGCGAAGCTGCGCTTTCACAGTCGTTCACGCATTGGCAGTTACAGCACAATCTCAAGTGAAGCTCAACAAGTCATGATGCATCTCCAACGACTGGCTGGAGAGCCACTTTCTCCATCGGTATTGCCGTCTTACTCAAGTGATTGTCCTAGCGATACCGAAACTTTAAACGGAATCAGTTTTGGAGAGGAGGTGAAAACGCTAGAAGATGATCACTTGGTTGCAGCCCAGGCAGAGCTTTACAAGTGCCTTACGAAACGTCAGAGACTGCAGGAGTCATATACTTCAAGTACCAAGCTATCTCCATCGCGAATTGGCGTCAATCTTAGCCGCCGCGACCGCGAAGATATGGGCGTCGTCTTCGAAGGAGTAATCTACCGCTACTACGCCGCTGAATTGCTACGACAGGAGGTTCTGCTGCTTACGAAAGACACACTCATGTTTTATCGGTCGTACGCTTCCAGTCCAGAGAAGCAGGTACCGTGTTCTCACGTCATCGGCGCTCGAGTTGTTGAAGTTCCGTCAGCTGCGGCGTTTCGCGACGGAGCTAGCGGCACTGATGGAGCTTTCGCACTGCAAATCAGCACTTTCGCAGAGGAAATCGTGCTGTGTGTTGGCACAGGCTCGACTCGAGATGCGTGGGTGCGAGGCATCCTGCAGTACTGCAACCCTCAGGCTAATTTCGATCGCGCGCTTCATGGTGAAATGTATATCGGATTCGCTGCCTCTACTGCGCTGCGACCTGCGAATCGCGTGGAACTCAACTCGCGACTCCTTTTTCCACAGCTGAAACAAACGCTACCGGTTGACACCAATGGGGCTGGCGTCGAAGCGATTGCAGCTGGCACCGTTGCGGGTTCACTGAAGCTTGTGAAACGCACGCTGATACGAGCTTTGCACATTCTCAACAACGCCCAGCAGCTCTCTGTGACTGATGTGCTGGCCTTTTTGGACGACGCTAGCGCACTGCGAGCAGTAGACTTGGAGCTTTTGCAGGACTCAGGTTCCCATGAAGAGCAAGTCGCTTTCTACTTGAACCTGTATCACACGGTGCTCGCACATGCCATGATTTCCCAAGGATTTCCGCGCGGCAAAGGCCAATGGAGTCACTTCCTCACGCGAACGTGCTACGCGTTGAGTCGTGGACCGAATGGGGAGCAAGTCAGTTTATCACTAGCGGAGATTGAACACGTGATACTGCGGAATCGCCTGCCTCACGCTCAGCTGCCGCATTTGAGAGTCCAAAGCGTTCTAACGACAGCAAATGGGCCATATAGCCGCTTGCAGAATCTCGGGATCGCACATCCAGATTTTCGATTTAGTCTCGCGCTGGTGATGAACCACATGAACAGCCACGAAATCGTCATTTATGAACCAGAAAACGTGCACGACCAGCTGAATGCCGTTTTGCGTGTGTTGCTGCAGCGCAGCAGTGCCCAAGGGTATCTAGAGGTGAAAGAGGACTCGAACACTATCGTGTTGCCCCGTGTATGCGAGTGGTACCGCCGCGACTTCGGTGGGGGTACCAGAGTTGGCGATGACGATGCTCCTGACATTTACTGTGTTCGCAAGCTACTGGGATTCATGGACAGCGAATTGCAGTTGCAAGTGATCAATGCGCTGGGTGTTGATGAAGCTCCTCTTCGCACCAAGTTTCGCTCGTTCAAGTACACACCGAAGACGACGCTAGTAGAAGATTTGAGTTGCCGCCCAGACGGATCTGGTGCCATGGACTCGACCGAAACAGAAGAAAGTGGCGGCACAACACAGCTCTAGCCAAGTGCTGTCACATGTATATTTATCGTGTTAGAGCTCCGTACTGTAGTGGACGCCCACACATTCTTCATACTACTAGCACTACCCATCTAACCAAAGAAATAAGTGTACCATTCCAAGTATCTCTTCTTCATTTTCAAAATATCCCAAGGCTTCGCTTTTCACATGTGTTACTGGTTTGGTCTTCTTTCTCTTCTGCTCTCGCTTGCTATTTGGCCCTTCGAACAGGGAACGAAGAAGGAAAGCTTTAACGCACGAGACTTCCAGACCAAAACCCAATAATAATAATATCAATTCGCCTTCAACGTTCAGCGACTGACGCGCGCGCGCTTCGCTTTGATCTGCTGCTGCTCCACTTCTATCGCGTCGTCCTGTACTTGATTCTTCATCTCCATTACTTGCTGGCAGAGCATGTACGACGCAGACAGAATACGCACCATCCAAAACTCGATCAGACTGCCATGTTTGGGGCATTGCACACATGACGCTGACACGGAAGATACAGGAAAATAGAAACCAGATACGACCTCTTCGCGGGTTCCACCGAGAGCTAAAGTGCTCTCAGCTACGGGATCACGAGGATGCTGGCGACGAATTCGCCGTGCCATTCGAATTGGAGGGATCCATGTGGTTGTCCGGCTTAATAGACTCCAGCATTTTTACAAGGCGTTCGTTGTGCACCATTCTTTTCTCCAAAACCTTGAAATGGTGACAATCCCGGTTGGCACTGCAGTAACAAAAGCCACATAAGTACTCTATCCATCACAATTGAGCTCAGCTTGGCCACGTACTTATCATAGGGAGGCACCATAATATCCAGCATCGCACACCCAATATCCGAGCTAGCCTGAATATTGTGGAGGTTAAACCGACGGGGGTCCAGCCATGTCGTAGTTTCCTGTCCATATTGGCCTTCTCGACTGACGCGCGCCCATGACACCGATTCTTTTTCAGGGTTGACAGCGCTGGACATTAGCAGCACACAAATTAGTATATGAAAATAATACAAGTCGAAGGCAGAAGAAAAGTCGACGTACTCGGAGCTAAACGTGGCATCTTCATAGACAATCTCGTCCCCTGCTTCCAGCCTCTGAACTTCCGTATCGGATATGATATCGTACGACGTTACCGAAGCAGCGCCATAGAGTCTGTTCGAAACAAGAAGATGAAAAACACAATCATTAGACCTCTCCGCTGCGTATCCTTGCAACCATGAATGACCTACACTCTCGTGACCACACTCATGCCTGGATGGTTGTGCAGCGGGATGGCGCTGTTCGGCGGCATGAAGAAGATACCGATATCAATGGTATCCGACTCCCAAAGCTTCCAGTAATGCACGTCGTTCATGGTGCTCGCTATCTGCGGAGTGGGGACGTGAATGCCAAAGTGCTCAGCTCGCAACGCGTTGCATAGCGCCACCACGGGGCTCAGCATCGTCTCGACCTGTTTCAGCGACAGCCTCGTGTTCGGGAACTCGGCCCTCTCGACGCCAAGTTGATTCAGAGTGTGCGTGTGTGTGGCCAGCATCTGCTGGACGACAAGCTGCACGCCAGTGAGTCCCTGTAAGCTGGCATTGGCGGCCTGTTCCGCTTCGAGCGCCTTCTGCGCCTCCTTCGCTTGAACAGCCGCTGCAGCCGCTGCCACCAGTGCGTCCTCCCTGGAAATAGGCGGGTTGGGCAGCGATACGCCTCCGTTCGAGTGCTTCCTGGGCTTGCCGTCGATTCCATACTCTGGCTCTTCGAGACAGTGACGGATAGAGCGAGGGCTTATGATCGGGCTGCCGCTGACTTTAAACACGTTATGCGGCTCCGCATCAGCCACAGGTTCCCCAGGGTTGCGCGCGCGCGTGGGGTCGATACGCTTGGTGTCCTTCTGACGTGGCATGGCGTGGCGGTTCCTGGATCTCTGACGGAGCGGGAGCTGCTGGCGACGGACGAGACCGTTGTAGTGGTGGCTAGGGTCGTACGGACTGGTGAGCGGCTCCGGCTGCGGCTCGCGAGCTAACGGGAAGCCTCCTGGCGCTGAAGAGTGCTGTGGGGTCGGGTACTCGCGAAGGAAGCAGTAAACGAGCTTCCCCACGTCCACCTTGTGTCTGGATGGGCTGGAGGAGGCGCTGTGTTTCGACTGAACGGCGCGGGTGGCGGTCTCGGACGCGGCGTGGGCGCTGTTGGGAGCAGAGAGCGTGTGAGTCTTGCCCATGGCGGAGGTTAGTTGCGGGGGCCTCCTCCCCTCGTCGTCCACAGAGACGATGAGGCTTGCGGGGCGCTTCCTTTTGGCCACCGTTGGGGTCTTTTCTACTAGCGCAGACCGGGAGCCTCGGTGATGGAGGCGACCAGGAGCTGAGCAATCGAGGGCGAGCGGCTTTTTTAGAGACTGCCGCGCCTCACGCTCATGCAGAAGGGAAGGGGGAGGAAGGCCACTTTATCACTCGCGGAAGCGGCTAAAAAGTTACTTACCGGGCGTGGCGAGGCTTGCAACTGCGGCTGAGTATAGGCAGTGGGCGGCTAGCGCTTGGACATCGACACGCGCGGAATGGCCGAGCAGTGCGTTTCTTTTCGCCCCTTGCAACAGGCAGAGACAACGTGACATTTACGGGGGTTTCACAGAGATAGTGAGGGTTTCGTATTGTCACATTAGAGGACCCGAAACTGGCAATTCAGATGTCAAATACTTAATCTTAGACATCATATGAAAAATATATTTTATCAGGAACAGTGTATTTGACAGGTATGAATTGAACGCTTTTTTGGTCTGTCGTTACAGACTCAAAGGTATTTATTTTGGGATATCATGCAGACTAGCAACAAACACATGATAGGCCAACGAGCTGATGTCAAGGTGTTAAAGTTTAAAAAGACATCGAGTCGGCAGCTCGGTCATTAGCGACGACAAACGGAGTCAGCGAAAAGCAGCCGAACGCTGCTGCTTTCCCGATGGTACTGTTGGGCGATCGATCGATCGATCGCCGCTTTGCCGAGATGACGCCCAAAAAGCGCGTGCACGACCGGCTATAAGAGATTTGCCTGCGTGGTCCACACGCATTCGAATCCAGTAAAGCCGCGCGATGCTGCTGCATGTCTTCAGCAGATAAATAGACATGGGACCACCCCTAAAGGCATCGCTATAATAATGGGGTCAACCGCTGGGACACAACTTTAGTTCTTTTCGGGGAGTTCCTTCAGAAATGCCTGTATATTTGGCTCGGCTTTTCCTTTTTGTACATTTGTAGCGAATCAAAAGACACCAGTCGGAGTCACCTATCCTCTAAGATCGGATGTAATTGTATTAGCTATGACACTGTCTATGTCAGTCTTTGAACTCCCACAGGCAAAAGGCAAGCATGATTGAAGCAGCTACATGTACCGGTACTCGCGCAGGTTGACTTCCGCCAGCAGCTCCCAAGTCTCGACTTGGCCAAGCGTGCGCCAAAGCTGCAGCTTCTCCATCTGCACACATCAGACCGTGGCGAAGTGCTCAGTTGGGTAGCTGTTTTCCATGGATAGCACCAGCTACTGTACGAGAATCTCACCTTCAATTGCTTCCCGCCGAGTTGCGGGCGTAATTCTTTCGCCAACTCGGCACGCGCCTCGCTCGCCAGATCGCCGTAGATGAAACTGTACACGCAAGTAGTCACTCTTCGTCAGGCACTGATATTCTCCGACGCCCAGGAATTATGGGCGCTGGATCAAGGTTTGACGGCTTGAGATACTCTTGGGCAGGAAAGCTATCTCACCTCACGTGGGGCATGAACACGTCGTTCCTCTCAACCGCGTAGATCTACAGCGGGAAGCAAGAGCAGCACGGATTGTTTTCAGTGACAGTCTTGTCTCACATGTCAATTGCCGCAAAAAGATCATCCCACCTCTTTGGAGCGGTCGTGCGCTTGCTGGAGCTCGGGCGTGAGCTTCAGCAGCCCGAAGACGCACTGGAAGTACAGCTCCTGCGAGCATTTTGCCACGAATTGGACGTTTCATACAGAGCAGATATAAGTAAATACTATTGACTGCACCTTGAACGCCACAGTCTCGATCTCCACATATAGAGCAGACATCGAATCTGCCAGTTCCGACAGTTTATCCACCACATCTGCAGCCGCCAGCCCCTACCCATTCAAGAGCATTAGCGCAATGGAAAAAGAAATATCGTGTCACTTAAGGCCAACCTTAACGCCGGAGAGCACTGTCATGTGCGGCAGGAAGGACGGCGTCGCTAGTCTCTCCGCGTACGCGTTGATAATGTCTTCGAGTTCCTTGGCTACCGGTTGTGCAGGGACAGCCCAGATAGAGAAGCCGGCCACGAGGTCAACAGCGCTGGTGCCCTCCATACTTCTCCAAATTGACACTTCACACTTCAAACAAATCAGAAATAGACACTTGTGATTGGTTGAAAAGAGCACAATTCACGAAGAGGCCTCTATTTGGGTCTTCACAGTAGCGAGCTGCTTCGTGAAGGCAGCCTCGCCAACGCCTAGGGCGTTCTCCTCCGCTGACTCCAGCTCCGGCATTTCCTTCAAACAAGCCAGAATGGCTGTTGCTGAAGTCTCTAACTCACCCACAGCCTCAGACAACTCCTCAGTTCCGATGGGAGGGTACAGCGCCGCGCCAAAGTCCACGATCGCGTCCTGCGCCGCCGTGTAGCTGATGTCCAGCCGAGCTGTCCACTTCAAGAACGCATCTTGGTCGTTCGTGATCGTGAGCTTCTTGATGGTTAGCACACCGCGTTTCATAATTGCAGCGCACATCGACAGCAGCTTCAGCCCACTCTGGAACAGCGTGCGCTCCTCCTCCGTCAAGTTGGAGTCGAAGCCGAACTCGTCGTCCTGTTCCACCTCGTCCAGTGCTGCAACTTGACTGTCACCTTCCTCCTGCTCGGAGAGAAACTCCTTTAGCTCGTCGACCGTCGAATTCAGCATCGTAATACACTGCAGCATATCAGAAAATCATCAGCAAGGTTGTAGGTACAGCAAATAGCTCAAAGCATTCGCACCTGCAGCATGCTGCGCTTCGAGGCCACGCAGTTGGACTTGGACACGCGAGAAGTGGAATATTCCCACACACGACCAGTTAGTTGTGGCACCTTGGCCAAATCACCCTTTTCGATGGTTTTTGCCAGGTCGTGCACGCTTTTGATCAGACGGCTTCAACGCATACATCAAACCGGTATCAGTTCCGGGACCAGCTCAGTAGCTCACTAGGCTGTTGAAATTAGCAACGTACATTGCATCGTTGATAATTTCCGTCGCGAGTGACGGTCCGGCACCACAGAATAGCGCAACGTTGGTGGCAGCTAGAAGTTGCTCGCAGGGCTTGTCCAGCGCCTCACAGATGCTGGCTCCTTCCTCCTTGCTGGGCGTCTTGCTATACACAAGCGAGAACTTGGTCACCGTGTGTCCGATGACTCCAGTTGCCTACGATAACCAATAATGATCAGCACGCGAAGCAATGTATCACAAACCCAGAGAGCTCTCGAGATGTCCTACCGCGACAAAAACCTCCCGTGCGACGTCAAAATCCGTATGTTGCAGCCAGAACGTGGGCTGGAAGCTATGCTGCTTCTGGCTCCTGTCCTGCAGCTCCTCCAATTGCTCCAGGTACTTCACCAGTTGCGCGTCAAAGGCCGTCAAGAAGCTCGTCATGTTTTTAGCTTCGACGAATTTCGTCCCTTTCCAGCCAAGCACAAAAGTAGTACAATCATTCCAATGCAAATGGTGTCCGCCACATAGCTTGTCAAACTGACACAAAAACCGGTAATACTTGCAGCAATTTACGCGGGAACCGTCGACAGAGCTGCAGTTCCCCGTTGCGCTGCTTGAGTAACCCAAGGGCAGCCTCGGGTCTTCCTACGTCTTCCCCCTTGAATCCTCTATTAAGATTTTCTGACATAACACTTTATTGTGCAAGGCGATACTACTGGAAGGGTTAAAGTCATGCAGATGATGGGTTTTGAAGCCGACGACATGCAGGACGAATGGGAATGGCCGAAGGACTGTAAGCCCCAGCGGGAGATGGAGAACCACCTACGGTGTCAGATCTGCGGCGACTTCTTCCATGGCCCAGTGTTACTACCCTGCTCGCACACATTCTGCTCGACCTGTGTGCGCCGCTTCTTGCAGAGCAAAGGGGCGCACGGCTGCTGTCCGTCGTGCAAAAAGCCCTGTACATCGAGGGAATTGGTGCCAAACAGGGCACTGGAGCAGGTAGCTCTGCTCTTTGAGCAGTCTAAACCAGATCTGCTCAAGAGACTGCAGGGAACAAAAGCACCCAGCTCTGCTACGTCTACTCCAAACACGGAGAAAAAGAAGACCAAAAAGGACAAACCAGAACGCATGCCGCTCATGTCTTACAACGTCATGAGGGACAAGGAAGTAAGGAAACTGCTGGACTCCATCAACGTCCGAGTGCCGACCAAGAATCGAGACGAGATCATTCAGATTCACAAAGAGGTGGGGGAAATGAGACTTCCCTGTCCTGAATTAGTATGTCTACTGTACATGTAGACCTTGTACTCATTTGCGACTATTTCTTTCTTCTGTAGTACGTGTTGCTGTCAAACGCTCAAGCCGATTCAGTCAACCCAAAGAGTACAACTCAGCTACGAGAGGAAGTGGTGCGAAATCACTATGCAAGAATCCAACTGAAGGCCAAGACGGACGCGTTCAAACGTAGCCATAGTGGAAGTGAAAACGCAGGGAGCGGGAACGCGGCGTCTCCGTCGTCAGGTGTATCCGTTCAGATGCGCGTCAATTTTGAGAAGCTCCGACAAGATATTGCAGACCGTAAAGCAGGAAAGAAACCGGCAACGCCTGTGACGGATACATCATCGGCCAGCACCCCTGCAAAACAGAAGAAGACGACGGACGAAGACGCAACATCCGTGGGCGTGTGGAGACATTTTTGTGCTCTGGACACAAGCATCAAGCAGGAATTCTACGTGAACTCGGTGACTCATGAAATTCGAACTGTGTTGCCGTCACCACTTGTTCAAGAGCAATCACCCGCGAATCGCTATGATGATCTGGATGGTGTCGCGCGTGCTTTATCCGAAAAAGAATCTGGCGGGGCGAAGACTCCGCTTAAATCAAAGGCAAAGGCTAAGCGGGCAATTGCAGCTGCATTTGCTTCTCCAGACGCTACGTCTGAATTCCAACGAGCTACGGAAGAGATTGTCGTCTCCGAAAATGAAGGTGAGGACGGTGAGGAGGAGGAGGAGCTTGTAGGTGGAAGCAAAAAACGGGAAAGTCTTGGTAAGCACGCTCGGAGCAACGATATATCCGACTCGGCAGCTGATGACTCGGTTAAAGCGACTGCCATCGCCGAAGACGCGAGTGAGACGCCCAGCGAATGGCAATGCTCACGGTGTACATTAATCAACGAAGCGGCTTGTCGGCAATGCGAAGCATGCGGCTACGAGGCATCTTCCACCCCTGCCAAGAAACGCCTGCGCAAGAAAATGCATTTCCAAAGCAAAATATCTTTGTAATAGACTCCAGTTTGATTTTCCTTCCTGCATTTTTTTAGACGGTTGGTAATACTTCGATGTTCCTGCGTTTTGTTCTATGAGAGCAGCGCCTTGAACTCCTCGTATTCAATTTCTCCGCTTCCATCCGTGTCCAGCTCGTCGAGCATGCGATCGATGTCGATGGGCAAACCGAAGTCCTTCTTGATGAGCTGTACTAACATTTTCCGCTCCACATGCCCTGTCTTGTCGGGGTTACCTCCGCAAGCCACGAAGGCGTCGATGAAGTCGGACTCGTCGTCAAACTGCGCCGCTCGAAGCTTCTGTGCCTCGATGACTTGGAGAAACTCGGCAAACTCGATCTCTCCGCTGTGATCATTATCAACCTCGGCAATCATTTGAAAGAGCTCCTCGTCGGTTGGCTTCTGGCCCATGGCCTCCAGTACCTTCGACAGTTCATACTTGTCGATAGTGCCGCTGCCGTCTTTGTCGAAGTGCACGAATGACTCGCGGCAGGCGTCGATTTCTTCCTGCGTCAAGATCATTTGGTCCGCACACACACAAGATAATTATGTACGACGCTTCATTCCTACTAACAAACCACAACAAAAGTTTAAAAAAGCTCATAGCAAACGTGTTGAAACAGCAACACCAAGGACAATGCTGCACAATACACCGTTGCAGCTTCCTGTGTCTGAATCGTCGATACTGAATCGATGCCCTTGCGCCTTGTGATGAAAATTATATGTCCACTCCTCAGATTTTGATCAGGAGAATTTCACGCACATACAACGTCTGTAAAAAAAAATAGCCATCATAAGTCAGCATCACCTTCAACATACTGGTACAAATAATTGACAGTAGCCTTACCCAAAGGCGTTCACGCTTCTCCTGCGTCGGCAGCAGACGCACCAGCTTCGGCACGAGCTCCTTCATCTGCGGGTGCGAGCAAATCGACAGTAGGTAACTGAAGAAAGCGTCGAGCGACATGGCGTCCTGGCCGAAAAGCCGGCAGTTGTCCTTGAACACCTGCAAATTAGCGTACGGGCACTTGGTCTGCACAAAGTTCATCACCTCCGAGTACACTTCCTTCATCTCTGCACCCTTAACCGAAGACGGAAGCGGGGGTACTGGTTGTTGAGTAGCCTTGGGCGCTGAAGGTTGGACAAACGAATTATACATGGCTTGTGCCTGTGGGGGCGCTGTGTACGAAGTATTGGGCGCTGGAGCTGGATACGACTTGTACTTGAGCGAAGGATTCGTTGGGTGAGTGTGCGTGGACTCAGCGGGCGCGGGAGGTACCACGCCACTCTTGCGCTGCTCAAACTGCGCATACAGCTCCCGTTCCGACTTGTATGCGCTGTACCGTCGTAGACGCGGGTCATTCGGGTCTGCTTGCACCGTAGACGGAGCTGGCAGCGATCTAGACGATCCCGACGATGACGATACCCGTTGCTCGCGGTTCGAGCTGGAGAACGACGAGGAGGTCGTTCCAGCAAACGACGCACGAGCGGCAGCAGCGTGGTCTGACGCATCGGGCGTGCCATTGCCATAGCTGTTGCTAGTGCTAGTGCGACCAGATCCGAACGAATTCGGGTTGCGCTCTACTCCAAGTCCCTGCTGGTTGCACGCCCGACGAATCGACTCAAAGAGCACGTCGCAAGCTCCAGCGGGCGGGGCCACCTGTCCGCTCAGAATCTCGTTGGGGGTGACCTTGCGCCCGTAGAACTGGCTGTTCATCTCACCACGCACCATAAAGGTAGATCCGTGCAGACCCACGCCAGCGAACGCGCCCTTGGCGTGACTGTACGTGTAGTTACCGCTGACACCGCCTCCGCCGGCGTTAACACTGGCACCAGCTGCACGACCCACGGGACCTACAGCAAGATCCAGACCAGCACCTACAGAGACTTGTGTACCCTTTTTGAACGTCTTGACAGCGCTGGGCGAGCCCAGAACAATGAGGAAGTCGATGATTTCTCCACCAATTTCGGCGCCGAAGCCCAAACCGGCTGTGCCAATACCCGACGGGGGCGACCAGGAGCCATCCTCGAGGCGAGCGACGACTACACCGGTGCCCATCTTACCGGTCCAGATCAAACCGGCCTTGATGACGGTGAGGAACGCCAGACCGGCAGCGTTCTGGATCATCTCGGCTGGGATGGCCGAGTCAGCGTCAACTGTCGAGCTGAAGCACGAGTCCAGGATGCCGGCAGCCTTGACGATCTCCTTGTCCATCGTCGAGTGGTACGGCATGTGGAGCGGCATGGTGACGACGGTTGATGCTGCCTGTGGCTAACGTATGGGAAGGAAATCGCTCTTCTCGTAATGCTCCGATTCTCGAGCGGGTTCGAACTTCGAAAACTGTACACTTGGAATTCGTATGCGAAGGTCATGTGAGACAAGAGGGAATTCGGACGAAAACCTACGATATAATATAATCCTATTGCAAAATTCTCTCCAATAGAATTTACCGTGTGAATTTTAAATTTACGGGTACAGTCTGTATGTCATTCATTACTTTAGTGACTGGCGGACGGTGTTTTCTTATGCAGATCGCCATTGTCAAGGTCAATATGCACTGTTATTAATATCCACCTACACTTGCTGGCAGTTACAGCATCACTACAAGAAGTAAATGCTTCGCTTGCACACTGCGGAGCAATGTGCATGCTCGATGATCGGAGGCAGGCAGCGTCACTTGTAGCCTACAAGTTGTAGGAGATGTGTAGCAAACTGGCGATCCACCACGCGCACAGACATGTTCAATGAGAAACTTGCACTCACTATGGAG
>LGSM01000595.1:0-17525 GCA_001314345.1 Phytophthora multivora
TTCGGGGAGTTGACGCCGAACTGGAACTGCTGGCATACTGGAGCCCCCAGATCCGGACAGACTGATGAGAACCCCCACGTCCGGAAGCGATGACAATGAGACTCGTGCACAGCAAGGAGCAGAGCAGTGCGCGGTAGCACTCGTACGGGGACAAGTTGGCAACTTGAAGTTACATCAGCTTTATAGAGCCTCAGTGCAACCAACATTCGTGCAACATGCGCAATAATCATTGGCTAATACATTACGCACATAAGCGGGAGGGTGGCACCACAGGTAACATTCATGTAAGATATCAGTTCTATTAGGTATTAATTGCGTTGATGTGTTTGAAGCATTTATATAAATAACTCTAAGACTTTGTCTTTAATTCGAATATAAATTACCAGATTATTTACAATGAGAAAATCATCTCCTGTCTTAACTCTAAAATAAATTTCAGAGAATAGAAGAGAATCGTGTAGAAAATCGTTTGAATTGTTGTCTATAGTTTACGCATGGAGACATTATCTGTAGATGATTACCTGTAGATACGCCTCGTATTATTGTGGTATCGTCCTCTGGTTGCGAAGCGAGCTACAGGTAGTACGCATGCACTCATTTGTGGCAGCTCCACTCGAGGCTTTCTTCCCAGATGGGCGAATCTCAGAATAAAAACGCACACGAAACTTCTTGTCATCGCTTATCACATCTGCGTGGCGTGATGATGCCTATACGGATGAAATATCTGGTGTCCAGATGGACACTTCCGCTGTTTAATCGTATATCAGTCATTTGCCAAGGAATCGGTCGTTCAAGAAGGTAAAGGGTAAACTCACCTTATTAAGCTATGTGATCCTCCTGTTCATTATGTGCTGACGGTCTTTACTGTCCGCTTTGGCTGCCCATACCTGCTTGGCAATCTTTCCAGATACCACGAATGCTACGGATTTGGCTGTTCACACTGAGTCTTCTCTGGTGGAAGAAGAACCAATGGTAGTTTGTATGAGAGGAAGACCTGGCTCATGGCCGCAACATTGCTTGTACACCCTGCCGCCAATAGGCAGCACCACTGCTCTCGAGATGTAACGAAGAGACTGAAACAAAGGCGATTTTGTCGCGAAAAGGCAAGAACCCAAGTAGCTGCCTGTGCCACAGGCCCTGTGGTCCATTATTCGGTGAGAGCAGTAGGCTGAACGTTGATCAAATCTCAAGTTTTCACACTCGGGCTACTTCACAAATCCAACACTCATTCCTCAGAATGCTATCTCGCAACCTCTGCAGTTGACACCAGGAAGTACTATCTGAATGCCCTTATGTCAATGCTGAATGTAGGTATCCGCTTCTTCGTCCTTCACGAGCACCGAAAACATCGAGAACCGAAAGCATGTCCTCCGGCCAATCATGCCTTGGCTTGGCCATAGGACTCACGACTAGTCACGTCTCCAATGAACCACAGCACATACAAACCTGTACGAAGACTCTTCGTACGTGTACGGGTCATGTGCTGTAGTCCCTAAAGTTCTCCAAGTCTAAAAAGGACCCATATCCAGTACGATCTTTTCTATCTTTGTGCTTAAAAGTACCAAAATTGCGTCTCTTTTTTTTGTCACAGGTGAGCGACTGTTCAAAACGACCTCAGCTGGTCCATATTTTTGTCCATAACGAACGTGCCAAGCGACAACCAACCCCGAACGCGCAACTCAAAAGAAGATGCTGTCCAGGGAGACCAGTTCCAGACAGACACCTTCAGGCACTGACCGAATCGTCTATGGTGCCCGCCCCCTCGGCTCCGCTGCAAATCGCTGCTGGCAGCTTCTTCCGCTTCGAGTGCGACCACGAGCAGCTCTTCCACCCCGAGTACAAGAGGTATTCATCCTCCGCCGTTTCGTGTCCATTGTTTCCGCAATGAGTCAGCATGAATTGCTAACATTAACCTCCAACTACGCACCAGGAGTAACCGCACCAAAGGCCTGAAGATCCTACGCTGCTTCCCGCACTGCTGCCCCGAGCACATTGATCGCAGTTACTGTGGATCGTCATTGAGTGTGAGCATTCGACTAGCGGAATGTCCGACGGGAACTGCCCCACCGGAATCTCGCCCAAGTGAAGTATTATCTGTTTTCGCCCGCTTCGAGGCTATGAGTGACGTTAGCCTCCGGACAGGAGAATGTGTTGAGGTGGATAAAATCCAGCAAGGAGTGCAAACGGAGACCAATTTGGACGGTCAGTGGATCGCAGGGGTCCCTGATCGTCCTTCTGAATTAGTGGCAAACATCCGTGGGCCTAATACTTCATCAAGGTCAGAGCGTCCATTGGTCTTCCACTTGAACGGCAACGCGATTTCGAGGTGGTACTATGACTGGGAGAGTGGGGCTAATAAGGCTCAAAGATTGATGAAGCACGTGCTCAAAGCGTACGTCATGGAGCGGGTGGCTGTGGATATAGACGACAACTTTACCCCCATTTCCAGTCCAGAAGCTTTCACTTACTTGTATAGGGTCGTGCACATCGTGACGTCTCCACAGTTTACAGTGATCTCATATCGACGTGCTCCATTGGAACCCCTGCAAGCTGCTCAAGCTGCAGCGCAGTTACAATTGATCAAGACGCAGATTTCAGAGCAAGTGAGAAGTGGATTGTTGTCCGCTCACAGAGGTTTACCTCGCAAATTGACACCAAATGAACGTCGAGGAATGGTTGCTATACCCTCACCAGCAAGGGTGGCGAGTGTTATGCCGGTACGCGGTCGTGGATCTAGTGCGCCTGCGTCAAACCGACGAATTGAGGAGTACGAAGAAGGTTTGAAACGTCGACGTCAGATCCCTCCGAAAACTTCTGAAACGGCGGCGCGCCCACTGGAAGACAAGTTGAACTGGGAACATGCCAATGCTCCGGCAGTGTCCACCTCCAAGAACCTAGCACTGCTGTACGCATTTCTTCGCTGGGCCCCATTGCGGTTTTACACGCCATTCGCTGAAGAGCTGGTGGACTTAGTTCAGCACAAACTACTTGATCCGATTTCAAAGGGAAAAGCCGAGAGAGATTGTTTCGTGCAGTTGCTGCTTGATCACGCTCGAGCTGAAGATGAGTTGCGTGCTGGTGGTGCTCCGCCTGTATCGCAAGAAGTAGATGCGTTGCTTCGAGCGGCCTCACAAACTGCAGTTTGGTTTTATTCAAGAGAGACGTGTAGCTGGATGCGTGCGTTTTTCCAGCAATATGCCGTGTGTGTACTGGACAAGAAACAACTGCGTGCATGCTACCTGCAATTCCTGAGCGAGGTTGAAGGGCGTGTGAATACTGAAGTATTTGCAACCACTGCGATCGGAAACTTGGATAATGCGGCTGAAGAGGTCATTGCGGCGGTGTACTCGTGCGAATACTTCCACGATCGACGGCCACTAGTGCGGCAGATCTTAAGTGGGCAGAGCTTTGCTGGATGGAGCGTGTTTGTAGCGCAGATGCGTGATACTTTCATTGGCGCTACGAGCTTGCCACGAGGCGTTGGAAATCAGGACAGAAGAGCAACTTTCGCAGCGGCATATCCTCCTCGCAATGCTATTGAAGAGAGCTGGAGCGGCGAGTGGCTTTTAGACATGGAAGCTACTCGATGGAGTGTTGGTGAAACAAGTTTTAATGAAAAAACTTGCCAAGATGTATCGCTTTACTCCTTGGTGACGCTCATTTCACAAATCGTCCATATCGAGGTCTGTATTGACATCCAAGAAGGTGCACTCCGTGTCCGCTCGACGCGAGGTGTGGCCGGACGTCTGGACTGCATGCACATGGTACTGGACAACAAGGAGCGCGTATTTCGTCTATTCCCGAATGGCGTCACATCCAGCGGGTGGGAGGGGCTACGTGGCGACTACATCGGCGAGATTCGCGCGGAAGAACCTGGAAACGTGGTTTTCTTTCTTGAAATGTTTTGTTGGGCGATGGAGAAGGACGAGCAGTCCTACCATGTACGTCTATGCGTGGAATGCCAGCAGAATGGCCATTTATCCATCGATGGCGATGTTTTGGCCACAACGGGGTCAACTTCGTTCACAGCGGAGGAAATGCCGTACGTGGGGGAGATGTCCCTGCGTATGAAGCGCAAGTCCGTCGAGAAGGCCAACGGAAGACGGAGCCGAACTGCTTGTGCATCTACGTGGAGAGAGCATAGCAGATTCCACCTGAGTTACTGCAAAGTGTAAGTAGCGTGTCAATTGAAATTCAACAGGAGAAAAATTAAAACAAGGACAGTCATATGCATTTCGTCGTCTCTATTGGTGTGTGTGGTCTATCAAATCTCAAACTACGGTAGGCTGATCTTAGTCCTCGCTCGCACGGTGCTTTTTGCTCTTCTTCGCCTTCTTCGTCTTCTTGTTCTTACCGGCAGCACCACCCCGGAGCGCGTCCATAATCATCGTAACATCAGCACTGTTCGCAACCTCCTCCTTGATGTGTTCAGGCTCTTCTTTGATAATCTGAGCAGCTGCTTTGCGCTTCTTGGACTTCTTGTGCGATTTTTTGCCTTCTGCTTGTGCTTCGTCGCCTTCCAAGACGTCCTTGAAGAGGTCCGCGATCTTCTCCTGCTTCGTGTACAGAGCTTGCCATTTTTCACGGCTCTGCTTGTACTCGAACAGCTGGCAAGTGCTCATTACAAGCTGAGAGAAGTGGCTGCCACTCAACTGCGTCTCCACTGCCAGAAGCTCGTGCACCACAGCCTCCTTTTTATCCAGCGGCAGGTATTCGTAACACTTCATGACCGAGAAAGCGCCCAGACGATCCATGGCCAGCGTCCCGAACTTGCCCACAAAACGCTCGTACAGCTCGTCCCGCACCCAAGCAGTGCTTGGGTCCTTCGACTCCCAGATAGGCTCCACCACACAGCGACTACCAGTAGAATCCTTGGCCAAAGCCATAAGCTGCACGGAGTTGAACGACAGAATACCCTTGTAAAGAGGGGTCAGGTATTCACCAGCTTCGAACTGCTGCATCTGCTCGATAATCTTGGCGCCCACAACGTTCAGCTGGACCTTGGCAGACGTAGCAGAAGTTGACAGCTGCACACTGAGCAGCGACGCCACAAAATTCTTCCGAACAGCTTCAGGCTTCCTGCTCTCCTGCTTCGCCACAGCGTTCACAAGCGCCTCGAACACTTCCTGCTGCCGCAGCTTGAACTTTACGCACATTTCCACCACGCGCCAAATCACACCAGGGCGGCCCATGCTCAGTAGCGTCCACAACGAAGCCTCCAGCTCCTTGAGTACCTCTAGCGCCATCTCCTCCGTACGTACGAGCTTGATAGCATTCTGAACCACGTAGTTGGCGATATTGTGCTCCGCAAGCTGCAGCATCTTGCCACGAATGCACCGCTCAAACACCTTACTAAAAAAATTGTCACTAGCACTCTCGAACAGCGCCTCCAACACGTGGCTAGTCACCGCATCGGCCGCCAAGTCGTAAAAGCCGCTCTCGCACGCGTCCTCGTCCTCCCACTGAAGAATGTGTTTGGCAAGTTTACGCCGACTGTGCGAAGGTGCCAGCTTCAATGCCGAACCAATCAACGGGCCTGAATTCTGGTCGTACAGCAGATTCTGCAGCTCGTGCGTCGAGCTCTCAATCAACACTGCCAGAATCTCTTTGAACAGATTATCAAACGAGCTTGGCACATCGTACGTGACCTCTGATCCATCCTTTCCCGGGCGAGCTTCCGTGAATGTGACAACGCGGTGCTTGCCCTTCTTGCCGCGTTTCTCGGGCACCAGCGGCTTCCCGGCCAGCACAGCCAGCACCGATCGCAGCACGTGACTGGCGCTGACGTCGTTCATGAGCGTGATCCACTCGTTCTCTACCTCTTTAACGACGTTGACGATAACGTCGCTCATGGGCGGGATCTCTGCCATCCGGTCGTCGTCCTCCTCATTCTCAGTCTTGATCTCCTCTCCATCCACCTCCTTGGCCACCACAATACTGGCTCTAGACAGCAAGTGCTGCAGCACGTGAGAAGAGTAGCGATTGGTCCATAAATGGCTCATGTATCCCGCCATCTTGTGCAGTAGGAATCGCAGCTGGGAGTCGCTCATTTTGGGCAGAAAAACTTCCAGGAGCTCGCCAGCATGGCGATCGGAGGCTGCACTGGCTGCTCGGGGCGCTAGTTCTTCCAGAACGTTCCATAGCAGGAGCTCCACGTCTTCTGGGCTGGAATCCTCGCCTGGTTGCGTCAGCATCTCCGTCACCTCCTTCAAATAGGACAAAGTGTCGGGCTCCAGACGACGCGGACGCAAGCGCCTGCAACACAGGAACATATACACGTTAGTATACGTCGTCGCCACGTATACGTGGGGCTGTAGACGTACTCGGGACGTTGCGGACGGGCCTCATTCATCTCAAAGTCGGCCATGGTTGTCGGCTAATGCACAAGTGACGTCGCTGCGTCCAGCCAAAACAAAATGGTGTACCGTACACAAACCTATCCGATAATTGGTTTTGGCGTGGTCCACACTCGTAGAATTGCGCGCCAAACAGTCGTCAGTAGCAGTCAATCTCTCCATACTGAAGCGATGGCGGAGAGCAGCGCGAGTCCGAGCCCCAGCAGCGGCAGTGTGAGCCCCAGCAGCAGCTCTCCCCCGTCTTCCCCTAGACCCGACGCCAAGGGAGACGCTGACGACGTGTCAATGGACGGAGGCGAGTCCGTGGAGGACAATGACACGGAGGAGATCGAAGAAGTGTCTACCCCTGACGACGCAAAAAAGAGTTTATTGTCCAAGGAAGAGCGAGATGCTCTACGTAAAGAGGAGGAAGCTGTCCTTCAAGAACAACGGGACCGTCAGACGAAATCTCTGGATCTGGTGAAGCAATCGCTGGCTCAGGACGCCGAGTGGGGGGCCAAAAGCGCTCGCGAGAAGAAAATGGCCTTCCTCATGGCTCAATCGGACGTCTTTACGTCTTTCTTAATGGGCGGCAACAGTGCTGTGGGCAAGGAGATGTCCCGTACTAAAGCAGCTAAAGAAGCAGGTTCGAAACGAGGTAAAGGCTCGAAACAGGCGGACGCTCAGGCTCTGCAGGACATGGATGACGCTCGGTATACGAGAATCACTCAACAGCCTTCAATTATCAAGTTCGGCACGATGAAGCCCTATCAGTTGGAGGGTTTGAACTGGATGATCCGTCTTCACGATTCCGGAGTCAACGGCATTTTGGCTGATGAAATGGGACTGGGTAAAACCCTGCAGAGTATCTCTCTGCTGGCGTATCTGAGAGAAGCTCGAGGCATTGAAGGACCTCACATCATCATTGTACCCAAGAGTACAGTGGGCAACTGGATGAAGGAGCTAAAGAGATGGTGTCCGTCCATTAAGGCCTTTAAGTTCATGGGCAGCAAGGAGGAGCGTGCTGTGCAGAGAGATACCGTGGTGAAACAGGACTTTGACGCACTTGTGCTGTCCTACGAGGTGGCTATTATCGAGAAGTCCATCCTACAGAAGATCAAGTGGAGATACCTGCTAATTGACGAGGCCCACCGAGTCAAGAACGAGAACTCCAAGCTGTCGAAGGTCGTTCGGGAGTTTAAGGTCGAGCACAGACTGCTGATTACCGGAACCCCGCTGCAGAACAACCTGCACGAACTGTGGGCGCTGCTCAACTTCTTGCTGCCTGATGTGTTCTCTGATTCGGAGGATTTCGATGCCTGGTTCAATGTGGACGAAGAGGAGGGACAGGAGAATGTCATCAAGAAGCTGCACACGATTCTACGTCCGTTCCTGCTGCGTCGTCTGAAGGCAGATGTTGAGCACTCATTGCCGCCCAAGATTGAGACCAAGCTGTACGTTGGTCTTTCCGAGATGCAGCGCGAGTGGTACATGCGTGTACTTCACCGTGACGCTACGCATCTGAATGCTATTGGCGGCAGTGATCGTGTGCGTCTGCTTAATATTCTGATGCAACTACGGAAGGTGTGCAACCACCCATACCTCTTCGAGGGTGCGGAGCCTGGTCCGCCATACCAAGAAGGCCCTCACCTGTGGGAAAACTGTGGTAAGATGACGCTGCTGCACAGGCTCCTGCCCAAGCTTCAAGCCCAGGGTTCCCGTGTGCTTATTTTCTGTCAGATGACGTCTATGATGGACATTCTGGAGGATTACATGCGCTACTTTGGCCACGATTACTGCCGTCTTGACGGTTCTACGAAGGGTGAAGATCGCGACAACATGATGGAGGAATTCAACGCTCCTGGCAGCTCCAAGTTCGCATTCCTGCTAAGCACGCGTGCTGGCGGTCTGGGGATTAACTTGGCCACAGCCGACATCGTCATTCTGTTCGATTCAGACTGGAACCCGCAGGTGGATCTCCAGGCTATGGATCGCGCCCATCGTATCGGTCAGACGAAAACTGTGCGCGTGTTCCGTTTCATCACCGACGGTACGGTGGAGGAGAAGATTGTGGAGCGTGCGGAGCGGAAGTTGTACCTTGATGCCGCCATTATCCAGCAGGGTCGCTTGGCGCAGCAAAACCGCAAGCTTTCCAAGGATGAGCTTATGACGATGGTGCGTTTCGGTGCTGATGAAATTTTCAATGCTCGAGGTTCGATGATCACGGATGACGATATTGATGCCATTCTGGCCCACGGTGAAGAGCGCACGGAGGCCATGAAGGGGAAGATTGCTGCCGATATGCAGCACAACTTGGCCAACTTCTCCCTTTCGGGTGACAATGGCAACGCCAGCGTCTCCAGCCTCTATGAATTTGAAGGCGAAGTGTTTTCAAAGGACACGAACAACGGCGATATCCTTCCGTCCACCTTTATTGCTCTTCCCCAGCGTGAGCGCAAGTCCAACTACAACGAAGACGAATACTACCGTCAGCAGGCAGGTTTATCAAAGCCCAAGAAGCCGAAGAAATCTGGTTCCGATGCTGCTAAGGTGCCTGTCGTTCACGACTACCAGTTTTTCCAGCAGGATCGCATGGTGGCACTGCTTACTAAGAAGACACAAGTTGAGAACCGTCGAAAGGAACTGAACCGACTTATCAAGGAGGCCAAGACCGACGAGGCTCGCGCCAAGTCGCGGAAGTCAAAGGGTGAAGATTCTGCTGAAAACTCAGCGGAAGAAGGTGAAGGTGACGGTGATGACGCACGCTCTGCTGCTCTTGAAAAGGAACTGAATGAGACGGAGATGGAGCCTGCAGATGTGAAGGAGCTGGAAGAGCTCGAGAAGGAAGGTTTCGGCGACTGGACTCGGCGGGATCTGAAGCAGTTTATCAACAGTTGCGAGCGATATGGTCGCGCCGACAAGACACGTGTGTGTGAAGAGGTCTCAGCGGTGCTTGGAAAGGACCCTACTCAGGTGGAGCGGTACTACGACACGTTCTGGTCTCGATACGCAGAGCTTAAAGACCATGCCAAGTACATTGAGAAGATCGAGCGAGGAGAGAAGCGTCTCGAGCGCAACGAAGTGGTGAAGCAGGCTCTGGCGCGTAAGTGCAGCCGCTACAGCCACCCGCTCCGTGACATGCGACTGCACTACCCCGCAGGCTACAAGAGCAAGGGCTACATCCTGGACGAGGATGTGTTCCTAGTGGTCATGATGAACAAATACGGTCCGTTGGAGCACTGGGGCGAGATCCGCGATGAGATCCGCAAGGCCTGGCAGTTCCGGTTCGACTGGTTCTTCAAGTCGCGCACCATCGGCGAGCTCCAGAAGCGTGGCGAGGTCCTGACGCGCATGATTGAGCGCGAGAACGACGAGATCAAGAGCAAGAACAGCAAGGACGAGGAGGACCTGGCCAAGAAGGCCAAGAAGAGCAGTTCGTCCAGTTCCAAGTCCAAGAGCAAGAGCAGCAGTAGCAAGACGTCGAGCTCGAGCTCAAGCAAGAAGCGCAGCAGCTCGTCCAAGTCCTCGTCTTCCTCTTCGGCCAAGAAGCAGCGCTCCAGTTAGTAGTAAGACATGGCCAAAAGCAGCACCGTAACTCCTGTCTATTTTCTCGAGTTCATCTATCTTTCTTCTTTTTTTACAGTGAAGTCAGAATGATGGTCAAATTGTTGAAGTTTTCCCATAAGGCGGAAAAACTATGATGACTCGGAAGTCCAGCCATGAGATCGGCGGCATGATTGAAGCGCTTATGGAGGAGACCGAGGGCCAGGAAGAGGATGACGAGGTTGAAGGGGCCCCGTTGGGGCAGGAACTGGACACTGCAGACACGCGGACGGTGGCTGTAATTCAGCCTGTAAACCACATCCGCCCACGCCAGCACCTTATCCGCCGCTCATCTAGTGCTGTCGATAGAACCCCCTTGCCAGTGCCTTTGGAAGAGAAACAAGACGGCGGCGACATGTCGTTGAGGCCCAGGTTCTTGCAGGAGCGGTCGGCTACTATCGTCCACATAACGCCCCAAGCAACAGACCCCTCGCGAGAGCCTCGGTCGAAAGCTAGTGCGTTCTTGATGGATGTGATGGCGAAATCGAAAGTATCTGGAGGTTCTGAGAGCAGACGCTCATCACTTGAGCCTCTTCGTGCTGGAGTGACCAACACCGTGTTGAACACGCTTCACTATGTCCCACAACCAGGCATTGAACGAGGCGTACCGCTGAGAGTTGTAGGAAATAGTCGACATTTTCGGCGTCAAATCTCGATCGGACCCTCAAAAGACTTGCTGGGGAGCGTAGCTCCCGAACCAGCAAGAAAGAGGCGAGTCAGTGCCAGCCAAGACCACATGGGCGCAGTCGTACGAGCACTTCAAGTGAACAAGCAACAAATGGAGCAGCAACTGGATATTTTGCATAGTATTCTGCGCTACATCAACGTTAATGAGCGGGGCGACGATGGCAAAATACCAATTCTCAAGGAAATGGTGGACGCCGGCATAATTCCCGAGCTGGCAGGTATCATGCGCGAGTTTCGCTTCCATACAGGCTTACAGGTAACGTGAAACGAGCATTTACATTGTGGACAAACTAAAATGTTATGCTTTTTAGGTCTGTGTAATGAGTATTTTATCGGCTCTAGCGGAAGAATCACCCGTGCACGCGTACATGATGAGTGAGGTTAGAAACCCCTTATTTGTTTGGCCATCCGCACATACAAACTAACAGATTTTATTATGCAGCTCCACATCGAAAGGCTGCTCCAGAAAACTATCGTGGTCCATGCTTCTGAAGACCGTATAGTTCTGTTGGCTTCGAACTTAGTCCACGCAATTGAGGATTCCAAGGCCACGGTAAACATCCCAGCTTATCAAGCAGAGAAAGCGGCAAAAGTTCGTCGACAATCAGCCACATACACCGACATGGTAGTCGCTGCGATTGCTGCAAAACCGAAATCGTCTTCATCTCCACATGTGAAATCTGCACCTAGTCGACGCATTAATTATCACAACGTCACAGCAACTGAAGTTCAAGGCCGGGCATTAATCGGCAGTGCAGCTTCGGGGAAGAGCGCTCTGGGTGGTCTCTCGGTTGTGCGAAAGCATCAAACGTTTGCACTGGATGTGGCCCCTCCTGCGTTGAGTGCGAACTACCGGTTGCTGTTCTCCCAGAAGTTGAAGAAGTATGAGGTTTTACCATTAACAGGAGTCGAGAGTGCGAACAAATACCCGAGCCCAAAGGAGAAGCGTGATCGCCCCGCATCAAGTCCAGTACGAAAGTCATTGCCACTTGATTTGACGTCGCGGTCGCTCACAGCAGCAATTTACTCTGGTCGATCGATTTTTGTGGAGCCATCGCCACTAGCCAAGCGACTACCTTACAGAGGAAGTTTTAGTGCTGGAGGTGTTCGTAGAAAGCTCAGTGCCCCAAGGAATGGCCAGCGTCCACAAACGGAGAGATTGCCGCCGAGTCTGGTTTCGCTTGGTCCTATAGAGCCACCAGCGATACCTCAGAAAGTATCAGAAAAATCTGTAAGGACTCCTGAAAGCGACGACAATCCAATAGAGGAAAAGAGTAGAAGTAGCTCGGAGGAAGGTTCAAGCTCAGAGGAGGAAAAGGAAAAGTCAGGAAGTGAAGAGGATGAAGAAGAGTCGTATGAAGACGACTTTGACACTACTGGAGAGGAAGCAGAGCAGAAAATGCCTGATCGCCAGGATAGAAGACAATTCGGATCTGACGGTGACTTGATGGATCTCCTCCTTGGTACTTCAAAACCAACAACAGTCGAAGTGAATGCAGCCACAACCATCCAGCGACATATTCGGGACGTCTTGGTTCGAAGAGCTCATTCCAAACCATCTGCAAGAGTCTCACTTCGCACTACACCTGGGCAGAAAACCCCGCGGAAAATCAACAGCGGGGGAAACAGAAAGCGGCGGCCTAAGCGTGAAGGCTCAAGAGAAAATCGGATATCGCTCACAGCTCGTACCTATCAGCGTCAAAACCATGAAAAAGATCGAGGACTACCGTCGGAGAGGTCTGCGACTTCTGCACTTGGGAAACAACGCGATACCAAGTCAAAGGACCGAACTAAAGGAGATATTGGCGCCCAGCATCGACGGAGCGAGACAAATAATCAGCTTCTCAGCCCAAACAAAGTTACGAAGCTAGAGGTTGAACCTGAGCACAAGACTGACGATTTCGAGGTGGTGAAAGTAGCTCCTGATCCCGAATCCTTAAAGGCGATCCAGACACTGTACGCTGAAGGTCTCCAGCACCACAAAGAAAGCCATCTCGGACTGGCAATTGAGTGCTACGAGAAAGCTTTGGAGATACCAGGTGGACAAGAATTCGCCTCAATCTACGTGAATCTCGGATCTGCTTTGATGACTCAAAATAAAGTTTCCGAAGCGCTTGAATCCTTCCAACATGCAAAGCATATCCAGCCCAATAACGTCAAGGCTATCTACAACACTGCTTTGGCATTGTTGCACTTAGATCGACCCCATGAAGCTCAACGACTGGTACGTTTTCGCCCTTCTTGGGAGCTGTCAACCAAATGTCTTGATCGTTTTCTGGAAACTAACTACATGTACATGTTTTTGTTATAGCTGCGCCGCACCCTTGAGCTTGATCCAACTCACGAGAAAGCTATCACTGCATTAGGTCACCTTACACGCAGTGAGTCTGCTACATGTACCATTAGATATCAAAAAATCTCCCACGGATGACCAACGCAAATTCACGTGACGCACAATATATTCTTACATGCAGCCGGACACCAGCCTTAGTTTAGTAACTTCAGCCCCTTCTTCCGGGTTTCATTAAAGTGCTACACAGACGCGAGTCGGCTAGCCTATACTACTTCCAATGCTCTTCTGGAGTGCTCGTCAGGGCTGTCACTGCTTTCCGTGCTGCTGGCGTAGTCCTCCTCTTGCAGCTTCTGGGGCGTTGACACGCGGAAGACGAACGACTGCGCCACAATATCGTGCTGGCGGGGGGAACTGAGGCTGATCGGCATGGCGATCGAGTACTTGACAAAATTGCCGAACTTCTCGTGCTTGGAAACCAGGAAGATACCGAGCGCCACAAGGACAATGGCAGTGGGGAACATGATCCATTGGGTCCTGGTGAAGTTGTGCGCCTGTTGGAAGAAGACGACACCGCTGATGTTACTCATAGTGATCCAGAAGCCCTGGAAGACCGGGTACGACGACATGGTGTCTCCACACATGGTGGCCAGGTTCAGCGTGTGCGTCTGAGTCAGCAGCGTCCCAGCCATTCCAGCACACAGTACATAAGTACCAAAATACTGGAACTGGTTATCTCCCGAAACCGTAGACGAAATGAGCTCCACAACACACTTGGCCAGCAGCACCGACTGTCCTCCGATTGTGCCGGAGATGGCCGCCCAGTATAGAGGAAGCTTGGGGTCAATGATGAGCGTGTGCTTCTCGATCTCGCTCTCGTCGTACTTGCCGATCTTGAGACTGGACAGCTCGATCTCCTCCAGGTGGTCGTCTTCCTCTCCAGGGAGTCTCTTGCCCATAGGAGAGAGCGACAAATGGTCGCCGAAGATCGGACTGGGGAAGGGCGACATCATAGCTCCTCTGTGCTTGGGTTCTTCGAGAGCAGGCGACTCCTCCGAGTTCTTCTGTTCCTTGCTTTTCTTGGCTGCTAACTCGCGTTTCTTCTCCTGCACGTCGTCCACCCTGGCGTCCTCCTTGTCGGTGCTAGCTACACGCAACGCCGGCGCTTTGGAGCGTCGAGCGCGCATGTACAGCGTCATACAGAAGGCGGTCGTGATGAGCGCGTACAGGATAAACGGCGCCGCCTCCATGAGCTCGTAGATCTGGTCCATCTGGTAGTGTCCTTCGTCCTCTTCACTGGCTGCAGCCAAGACGACAACGCCCAGAGACACGAACGCAACGCCCACAATGTCCGTAAGGTACAAGCTCTGTTTCAGCCAAAAGTGCGACATTAGGCAGTTGCCCAGGATCGTAGAGCCGCCTCCCAACGAAGCCACAAGCGTCTGCGGGGCGAATCCCAGCGCCAAAAAGTCTCCAAGCGAAGCGCCCACCACGCAGATCATCCCCACCCACCAGATCGGCCGCATGGTGTACGGACGCGGCACGGCGCGCAGCTCCTCCTTGTCATGGCTGTACTTCTGCAGGTTCACGCCGAAGATGGACAGGAAGGCGGACACCACGGCGATGGCGCCTCCGATGAAGTCGCTCTTCATGTTGACGAACTGGAACTACCTCCTGCAGCTTGAGGCCCGGACGGCGCTTTCTCGACTATGTGGAGGACTGACTCGAAGGGACGAGAGTGTGACGGTTGTTACACAAGTTGACACCAATTTGCTGGGGGCGGAAAAAACGGGTCACCTGAATTGAACAACCGGCATAGAAAGAGAAGGAGAAAAGGTTGCCAAGTTGCAACCACGGACGGGCTACGTCCCCTGATCCTCGGCATCAGTTGCAGGCGGCATAGAATCCAGTGCCGGCAGGTTCAACCGCTCTGATGGCTCCAGCACGTGAAAGTTTGACCTTGTGGAAGCGGACGTTTGGAACACTTTGGGTTGTCGTCGTGCGACGACCCGTTAGCATTGTAGGGCTCTTCACTCGAGGACGAGCAGACGACGGCTTGACATGTACACTTCACATCGGGCGCCAGTATCCTCGCGTTCCCTATGATGAAAAAGATGCAAAACCGCTGAAGATAACACTATGGAATCCATGATATCGTCGGAGCTCGCCTTCTCGTTCGAGTCAGCGAGCTGGACCAGCTCACCACGCCAGCGCGGCCTCTTGGCCGGATTCACGCCAGCTGCGTTGAGTTGTGTGGCAGTAGTCGACAGGAGTCGTACCAAGCACCGCAAGCACACTGGCCAATCACAGACCTCCACCGCATCCCACCGCTATATGATTGGCTGAAAAATGCTAGTAATCCGTGTGCACCACACTCAACAGTGCAAACCAAAACGCAGTCAAGACAAGGAAAGATTGCCATCATACACAGGGCAGCAGCTGATGTGGATGCATACACCGCCATCGCGTCCTGTGGCGGCTGGGAGAAAAACTTTATGGACCGGAACAGCGGAGGACTGCGAGAAGGACACGGCAGACGGTTACCGGTTTCCTGGATGAAGCTGTTCGCTCAGTTATTGATGGAGCATTGGACCATCAATAGCTGAGCGATTGATGATGACGATTCCTTGTTTCTTTTTTCTTCAAACAACTTCGTGGACGAAATAGTCAACTGCCATGTACAAGCTCTAGAGTCGTAATCAGGCTGGAAACGGAAAGCTGCTTGAAATAGAGGTTGGAGTGGCTCCACAGTTAGGAATCGTCAGTTATCTATGATACGGCATATGACTTGGTGTCGCTGCTAGCAGCTTAGCATTGCTGGCAACTCGTATGCTAGTCCAACTGAAACACCCTCGAGATCGTCGAGTCCTAGCAGTTCGGGCGCTGTGCGTGGCCCGAGATGCTGTCGGTGGGCATAATAGAAGCCTAGTTCATCAACTTCAATGGCAGTCTTCATACTCGCCATCGCATGGGGGAAGTCAATGTTGTAGCCGTTGAGGACGTAGCCGTCCAGCGTGCAGTTCATGATGTCCCGTTGTCTGGGTGGTATAATAATGAGCGCACTCTTGAGTTGGCAGTGCCAACTTGGCACTGCAGCGTGAATGCGCACGCACATGTACTTGTCGAAGGCACTGATTGAACAGCAGCATCTTCTTATTGTCCTGGCTCGCCACAGGGAAGAACTGGGAGAAGTACAAATTCGACGCAAACGTCGTAGGTGACAGCGTTGTGCAAAAATGTGGGTACTGGTAGACAAGGAATCCTCGCGGAGGACGCCTCCGACATCACTTGTCGTCACTCATGGTGCCCATGATCGCAAACGGCAGGTATCTGCCCGCCTTGCCCCCTTTCAGGTGTGCTCTGTCGCCGTCGGAGCAACCTCGGCTGGAAGATCGTGCTTTTCCTGAGAACCTCGGTCACAAGCTTCTCGCCTCGGTGGCCTTTACCGCCGTGTGTCCTCGACGAAACCGTCCACAAGTACCAAATTGTTGCACATACGGGTTCCTGTATACTGTATTGTCAATTCCGTCCAAATTTGGAATTTATGGTCTATTGAGTCAACCTCCAGCAAAAAGCCCAAACGTCTCTGATTGGATAAAACTGCGTTGCCCGGAAGCAACAAGCGGAAGGCGGGAACAACGGCCTTGGAAACTTCAAGCTGAAGCAGACTGACCTACTGCGCAGATCACACTAGCGCCTTCAACAACTCCTACAGAAGCAAGTCCACGTGAAGAGACAGCCGTTCTGGTCGCTGACTTGGATTTGGTGCGTGACGTCGAATGGGCTTACATGACTTTGCTAAAGATTAACATCTAACTCTATTTGCTTTGATGTTCATAAACTACTTCTTCTCCGGCCCTTGTACTACCTACAGTCGCTGTCTGGCACCCTAATTTTCCGACTGTCCATTGTTTCTCGGGTCTGAAGACCGTTGTGTGCTCGCTGGTCAAGTGAAGTAGAGCGTTGCTACCATGGAGCAAGCTGTCACCAGACAGCACGCGCATCCAAGCACAGTTTTCCACTGCCTCTATGGATTTTATTGTTTGGGATATTCGCGTAAAGAGCTTGCCCACATATATCACAAGACTATCCAGACGATTGGTAACTGGATCAAAGTGTACGGGCTGACTGGAACGTACGAGCACGCTCAGGCTGGTTCCAGCAGGACGTTTACAGCCGCGCATCGCCAATGGCTGTGTGGCTACTTTGCAGATCGCCCCCTTTCTTACTTGGACGAAGCGCAAGCCGCTTTTAAGGACGCCCACCACATCGACATTTCTATCTCTCTTCTGTGTAGCGCTTAATACACGAATGTGGACTCACTCGAAAAGTTCTGGAACGAAGGGCCATGCACATTAAGGAGGCGGATGTATTTCGGTTTGTGGAGGAATTGAGCAACATCAATTGGTCGCACACCAGTCTCGTCTTTCTCGACGAAGTTTCCTTCGACAACCGTGGCATGATAAGAAGGAGGGGCTATTCTCTAAAAGGAAAGAAAGTTGCAGTGCGCGGGGATTTCCAGCGTAAACCTCGAGTGTCGATTCTTGCATTTATCGGTGTGACCGGCGTGCTGGAGTACTATGACACGCAAGGTACTTTCGATCGAGCCC